>JAAGNO010009518.1:8055-18479 GCA_033439905.1 Ceryle rudis | reverse complement strand
TCCCTTCCCTTCCCTTCCCTTCCCTTCCCTTCCCTTCCCTTCCCTTCTCTTCCCTTCCCTTCCCTTCCCTTCCCTCCTTTTCCCCCTCCCCTAGATGGATGTCCTAACAGGAATAGTCAGTCTGTTCACATCTCAGGCTGCAACTTATCCAAATTAACACAGTTCTGTTCAAAAATTTGATGGAATCAGAGTTTCCACAGTTGGAATGAAGTCAGGATGGTGGCAGTATCTTTTACACTGTAAAATGTACATAAGCTCACTCTGGTTTACAACAACAGAAGTGGGACTTGAAGTGTTAAGGATTTAAAAATCACATTGCATTGACAGAAAGATGAACCAACACTTTTGTGTGAATCTGTTAATCTGTTTTTTTTCATAACTTAATACAGCAATCAGAAAAGAGCCTTCCAAAACACTATCTATGTATAATGTAATGTATTAAGTTTTCTTTTGACTCACAAGATTAGAGAGCACTAAAAAGCTTCTTCACCATTACCTTTGTTCCAGTTTCTTCCAGTAATGTTAAAAATAACAAAACCCTGAATACTGTTCCTGTTTAAAATATTGCTGGTGGTCATCAGATAGGACTTCAGGGGGTTTAATCACTAAAATATTTTAATAGAGCCCCAAAAAATTATTTTCAAGTGTCTGAAGAGCACTAGAGATCAGTAGCAAACAATAAATTAACGGAAAAATAATTTAACATAATGTCGCACAGTGCAAATAATGGTATGAGTTACATTGACTGTAATTACCATTCAGAAAAGAAAACTGGGATTTACATAGTCTTCTAATAGGCTGCGTTCTCCTCTTAGAAACAGATAAAGCCTGGGAAACAGAAAGGTTCTTCCTTCCTTTAAAAAGACTCTCTCTGCCACCCTGCCTTCATAAAGTGCAACAAACTGGCTTATTCATAAATGTGTTGTCAAGATGCCCAGTGTCTCTGTACTGCCCTGACTGTCAAGCAGCAATGTGGCCCTGTGTTAGCAGGTCAAGGCTCCACTATGCCCTGTGAACATCTCACTCTCATGCTGAAGAAGACCCAGCCCGCTTCTCAGCTGAACTGGAGGAGGGACTTCAGTTATGGGGAGAAAGCAAGTTTGGTCTCTCTGACTTCAGCATTAGCATAAAAATTACAAAGGAATAAAAGTATCTACAGCATTACAAATGCATACTAATTATACAAGAATAGATCACAGATGTTTTCTCATGATAGATGACAGCTCATGCTGCAAGGATACTAATTGGTTTTAGTGGTAGCACTTTGGAGTGTCCCAAAGTGCTCCCTGTACAGAAATACTAATGAGAGTCACGATAAAATATATATCCAAATTTCCTTTTGTAACCTTTTATGATGATAGATAAATAAATGTATTGTGCATTTTTTTCTCGGACAATTGTATTACTATGGAAATGTGACCACATCAGCCTGAACTGAGTGATTATATTGCTGCTACTAGTGGATTAAGCTTTATAGCAAGGTTAAAGTCTTTGAGCTGACCTGACCACTAGTAGCAGGCTTAGTTTATGAAGGCATGGTGGTTCTGTTTGCATCTGTGACTACTAGCCAATTATGGGGATGATTTTTGGTCAAATGCATCAGTTCATCAAATTACCTATAAATATCTGCACGGCTATGTTAGAAAAAAAGACCAAGCTCACACCTTCATCAGGCAACCCTCTAAGTCATACACATTGGGATTTTGCTCCAAAGTTAGTTCACAGAGGAAGCATTTGATCTATGGTTTTGGGTTTGGTTTGGTTTTTTTTAATAGTGCATACCTAAGCTTCTTGAGAGTAAAAGCATTTTTTCTGGCATGGGTGATATTGCATATTGTGACATATCCCAGCCATATTGTAATTTAGTTAAACAGTAACAGTGGTGAGTTTGATATGGAAATGCTTTTGCCATATATGAAAGGAAAGCTTCAGCGTTAGTTTATCTAGGATGAAAAAGGAAAACATGAAGGCTGCATGTCAATTTAATTCTGAAAAGTGACCTGACCAGATGTCAAAATTATTAAGCAGCAGCATGACAGCCCTTGGATGCCAGCCCTTGAAAATAAGACAAGCAAGACAAGGAGATATTGAAATATGTGGACTCAAACTAAACTCTGTGTGTATTTTCTTAAAGGGGAAACAAAACTATGTCTATAAATATTGGCTTAATCATTTGCTTTCAGCAGTCAGAAATGTCAGTTGAATTTTGCCAAATTATGGAGAATTTCAGCCTGTAACTTCGATGATCTGATAGACTGGTTTTCTCTCAGGAAAGCTATCTTGGATATATCCCCCCGAGATGATATATGAAAAAAAATACTCTGTTTAAAAGGACTTAATAGAGGAGAGTTTTGTTTGTGCATTCCTTACTGTGTCTCTTACTGTTCCTTAACAAAGCCCGTTGGTTGCATAGGGTGGACCAGAGGTGGGTAAGCATGAGCAAAGGCTTCATTGACTGTCATGTCGCTGACAGTCAAAGTCTGAATAGCCCCAAAAAAGAGGTCCTATACTTTCTTATCCTGTGTATAGGTTATGTATGCTCACTTGCAGTCTCACCCATAATGTTGGAAGTGGAACTAGATAAATAATTTAGTGATAATACTTACTGTTCTATTAAGAAACTATTTGTTAGGGGTTTTTTTTATCTGCAAAACACTTTGTAACCATTTATCAAACCTTTTACAGAAAGGGTGCCGCAAGCAGATGTTTTTCCAAAACTGAGAAAAAAATAGGAATAAACAAGTAAGTACTTATATTCTCTATTTCAAATTGAATCTCTACTCTGTGACAGAACAAGAGACTGGTTCAACACTGAATTGTTCTGCAATGTTGCTGTTAATTCTATTTCTATTCTCTCAAAATTATTAAAAAATGCTGGTTTATATCTGCTATTCCATTTTTAATTGTTTCTTTAGTGTAATCAGATCCTCATTGATTGATAAAAACATGAATCTTGTGGTTTTCTGCAAAGATAATTGATTTTCGTCATTTATTTCTGAAGCAAAAAAAAAAAATTACAAATTAATTTTCATTAAAAATTTGTATAAACTATTTTATTCTTTGCTACTGGAAGTTAATCAAGAGCAACATTAATTTTTTAAGCATGTCCTAGCTGTAGCATTTAATTTATGAATTATAATTACAGTATTTACCATCTTTCATCACTGATGTCAGTCATCAGCTTCCAGGAACCTGCAAGTTCAACATAGTCTAATGTTTGAAAGTTATACCCAGAAATTGAATATCAAAGTTTCTATAAAAAGAAAAAGTTAATAATGTACGGGAATAACATATTTGGTGTGAGAAATCTGTCAAAGAAACAGAATTTTTAAAGTAATTTTATCACTCGATTGGAGGAACCTATCAGTTCCTCTGGGCTTTCCTTTGGGCCTGGTTCTGCCAATATTACTTGATTCAGATCTTGCTAGTACTGATGTTCAACTTTAGTCAAGATTAACTGCCTATACCGATGCAGACAGAAACAAGTCAGATACCATGCAAGAGCCCAGGCCTCTTTGGGAGAGGATGAAGAGTGTTTCTGGTAAGGCAAAAGATGACACCTTGCTAGTATAGGTTTTGAGCTCATGTACATCCAGCTGAAGCCTTGGAGAGTGGACCTTCTGTCTATCAGCCTGCAGTCCAGTGACCTTATGCTTAGTAGTTACCTTATACACCAATGAAAGAAGGAAAAGGAGCAGATTCCCAGCTTCTAGTACAGAGTTTCTTTAAGTAGTGATGTTTAAGGGACTAGAGAGGTAAAGAACTGTGAAACAGGGCAAGATTAGAAAGACTTTTAAAGCATGACACTTGACCCAGGAGCTTTTTCATCCTTTTTTCTTTCCCTGTCCTGCTGAGGCAGAGGAGTGAGAGAGCAGCTGGGTGGGCATCCGGCCAAGGCTAATCCAGCACACATGGCAAAACAAAATTCCGGGCAAACTGCAGATGTTCTTCATAACTATGTTGTGAGGGTATATGGTGATCTGAAGGTGAGGAAGGGGCATCTGCAGAACCAGAGTCAGCACACCAGCTAGTTGGAATTCATGATCTCTGTCCTCTCTCCCTACTTCACTGCTGAGCACTCATCCCTGCCTCCCTTTCCTCTCACCATTTGTGTCCCAGGCCACAGTCTTCCCAGCCCTTATGGTTTCTGTCAGCTGCTTGCTTGTCTCTATCCAGACCCCATTGCTCAGATCTGCATCTCCATTCTCTCTCCGATATCTGGTGCCATAGGCTTTGGGCTGAAAGGGAGGACAAAATATAGAGTAAAACTTACCCACCCACACAGATTTTCCTGTGCTGTACTGCCTCTCTGAACCTCTCCTTCTGGGTCTTACAGCATGGCTGCTGCTCTTTCACACGCACACTTTGAGGTAGAGCCAGATCAGAGAGCCAACACACATAGGCTTGCAACCTGCTCCTCCTTTCTGCCATCCTTTGCAGCAAGATATTTGTACCTAGGATCAGCAGGATTGCCTTTCAGAAAGGGTGTGCTGGGAACAGGCTCCACCAGTCACAGCACTTTAAGCTCCCCTCAAGAGAGACAGACCTTGCTTTTGGGAACTGAAGATCTAGTCTGACCTCCAAATAAATGCAGGGATTTTGTCCAGGCACTCCTACTGAGGCCCAGGAGCAAAGGCTTCACAGTGGCAGATCTTCCAGGAAAACAACAATCTTAAGAAACCCAAAGCTAGAAATCCTGCCACTTTCCTTAGTAATATACTACAATGGTAATTAATCTTACTGGTAGAAGGTGTGCCTTTCATTTTAATACATCGAACTTTAGCTCCCACTTCCTTGTCCTTGTTATGATTTTTTCATATCTATCATTTTCATCAGTGGATTGATAGCATCCTTTAGCAGAAGTTATCATTATTAACAGTAAAATAAATGTACGATTTTCCATAAACAAAATAATAATAAAAAGGCAGCCGTTTATGTAATGCTAATATAACACTTAGATCAAGAGCATTAAAAGCCATCATAAAAAATTTCATAATTCCAATAAAAAGCGGTGGGTTTTTTTTCCAAAAGAAAACAGAAAGAAGAAAAGTCCTGTACCATGTAACTAATAACACCTTGGAAGAGATTCAAAGGCTAATGTTGGAAATATGGCACAAGAATTAATTTCAGGACAAAATCCACAAACCTTCATTCTTTTCATAATTCTTTTGAAAATTAATATGTTACAAGAATGCTGAGATCTTGCTTCAGGTGAGTAGAGGTAGAGGGCAAGATATGTTACCTGGACAGGCAAGGCACCATTCGGTGTTTAGCAGTGATTATCTTTAGGAAGATGAACTCACAGCATTCAGACGGAAGGGTAGATGTGTAGGTAAACAGGGCAAGCTGCAGAAAGGAGAATGGCAAGGTTGGAGGACTCTGTGCACAAGCCAAAGGGTGTGTATGTGTATGCATAGAAAAGACAAGATAAAAAAGAGGAGCTAAGCTGCACATCAAAATTGCCTGAAGTCAATTCCTGTCAAATCAGCTTCTCAAGTAGAAGAGAAGCATTCAGGCAGCTTTAGTCTCCCCAAGCACCAACAGGACCCACCAAGTAAAGCAACAAAGACATTTTAATTGCCAGTGGATTGTCCCAATTTCTGGTTTCAGTTTGCCCTCCAAATATATATCAAACTATTTCAACTCCTTGTCATCTATGTCAGGACAGATATTTCATTATTCCAGAATCAAAATGCTAATTTGGACAGAGATCCTGACTTCGCCATGAAGAGATTAGAGGGAAAGTAAGAGGCTTTATAACTTTGCAAGTAGGCCTGACTTAAATCTGGGACAGGGTGATGATATTGTCCCATGGCCAGCAGGTACCCAGGAAACCTAATTCTCTCCTCACCTTTGTCACTTCTGCTTCTAGACGGTGGACAAATAATTTCACTCTTTGTGCCTCAGTCCCTTACCTATTAATTGACATTAGAAAAAGTGGGTAGTGGTGAAAGAAAAAGGGGTATAAAGAAATAGAAAAAACCCTATTTTATCTTTCAAAAGTATTTTGACAACCCTGATGACCTATGTAGTACGGTAATGATGATAATGGTGAATGCAATGCAATCCCCAATGTTATCTCTGTGTGGAAAAGACTCTTCTCATTTGAGATCCACACTCCCAATATTTCTAAGAGCAAATAACCACTAGAAGACTAATCTTATCATGGTAATGTGGCATTGTGAAGCAATAGATACCACTATCTTTGTGTGTATCTTTGAAATACAGTTTACAAAATTTAACACGCCTGTGCTTTCCATTTGGAAGTTTACATTGCAGAGAAATAGCATAGGAACTCTGTTGCCCTCTCCTAAATGGGTTAATCTTTTCAAGGTCCAAACATTAGGACTCAGCTGAGCACAGATGGACAGGAAACTTCTTTCTCATGAAAAATATAAGAGCTTTGTGCTTGTTATTCTCAGTGCTGCTGATTGCTGGGATGTTGGGTTCCAAAATAGTGTTTGGCAGCATCCTGACTGGCAACTGTGGTGGTACAGTGCTGTGTCACATGGTGGGTAGAGCTCAGGAAATCAGGTTTAGATTTACTTAAAATTTTACTTAAAATTTAGAGCTGTGATTCTGTGTTGAACACATACTCAAAACAAGTGATGGCATAGGGGAATATGAACCAAACTGTTACATTAGCAAAAGTGAATGGAAGAAAAAAGAAATAAACCCCAGTACTTTAAAAGAGGCAGATAATCCAAAGTATTTCTCTGATGAACAATGACTCTGTGAAAATGGTGCCAGTCAGAACCATGCTTACAAAGCAGCATAACCTTTTTTCCTCTCTATGCCTCTGGGTTCTGGATTATATCCTGGCTGTAACATTTTGATGGGCCTGATACCGCATGTCTGTGGTCATGTTTGAATTGAGCATCAAAGTTCTTGTAGAGATCCCCAAACTGCTCTCAGTGTCCTCAGCAGTAATGTAGCTATGTCAGCTCAAAGCAGAGTCTGGGTTATCTAGTGCTGGCAACTGACAGGTCTTATTACTGTGCATGAGACACAGTGTTAACATGTCTATGCTGCTTTTGTTTCTGAGAGAGCATCTCCTCATGGCATTGCTCTTGGCAATGTAGATGCAACATCTTGAATGGGTGCTAGTATAACAATGTCTCTGCATCGGATAAACACACCTAAAATATGGAGGTATGGAGAGAGTGGTTTATTTCTTCTTTCTGTAGTAGGGGTTGGTAGTGTATCTAACAGCCTCTACACATAACACTTTTTGGATAGAAACATCAAAAATGTAAGGTAAAGCCTCCACCCCTTGAAGAGAAACACTCTTTTGTGCTCTGCATTGCATTGTGTGGTGTTTGGGGATTCACCTTCTTGGTGCTTCTCTTTTTGCACAGCCCCTAATCCTAAATGCCACAATGTGGCCCTTTTTAATTCACCAAATAAAAAGGAAATGCCAATATTACAATGGTGTGAACACTAAGTAGTAAAGCACCTAATAAAATGTTTGCTGGTGGAGCGCTCTCACTTCCTGGCAAATGCCATGACCCATATTTTTCAGTGTATATTAAACAAGCTGTCACCTAGGCATATTTGTGAAAAATAATACTGTATGAAAAATGCACTTTGGGTATTTTGAATGTCTGCAGCATTTAATGTCTGCTTGCTGTATTTGCCAGAGCCAGCATAAAGTAAGTGTAGTAGACTCCAAGGACACTGTCCTCCTGTCAGTTAAGGTACCCAAATATTGTCAACTCACAGTGCATCATGAATGCAGATTGTACCAAAATTTAAAAGTATTACCTATCATAGCAAGAGCACAATTTCTGACCTCTTAGGTATATCATAAAAACCACACTGGAAATTGTCCATAAAATAATCAACAACTTTACATTATGAATTTCTAGGGTGAAAATAACAATCTGTGGGGAGGAAGACATGGAAACTTTACATCCTCTCCCTTCCCCCACTCCCAACAATGGAGGAAAGAAGGCATGAGATTCTGAATAGACTATAAAACTTTTTTACCTGCAGTTCAAATTCATTTAGGCTACCAGTCAGGGAGCTAATTAACTGACAGCTGTTCTGTGACCATCATAAGAGAAATTAGCTAATGAGTGTGCTCTATTTTCTTCTTAGCAGATAGGTACCTGCATCTCATCCAGGAGTCAGTGCCCTCCTGGATGGTCCTGCAGCATCCAAGGACATCCTGGCCTCAGAAATAGAACATGCCCCAAGATGCTGACACTCACATGCTTATGAGGTCATTGGAAGAATGGAGGAGAAACTCTGCACCTCTTCAGGGATGCAGGTCTTCCTGCAAGTGTGACACCTGCTTTTAAAAATGTGACAGAAGGAAGTAGGGATGGCTGATGGCACTGATGAGGAAAGCTGTTGCCTGGGAGTAAGGTCCTTGCATGCCAATCACTGCTACCCCAACCTGTCCTGTGGCCAGAGAAATGCTTGATGGAGCTGAAGTCCATTTCATCATCCCTACTGGGAAAGCCTGAACCAGGAGAAGGATCTTAGGAGGAAAAGCTGTAAGTAAGGCAATCACTCATTTGGGAGATACAAGTCAGACTGTGATTCCATAATACTCTCCCTGCAAGACCTTTCACTTAATAGTCTTTAGACTCAGTTTTCTGTCTTTGCATTTCAATAACTCTGCTTTCCCATCCTCTGTCATCTCTGACTGCAGATTCCTGGTACAGAAGGCCCTGGCCCCCTCTGTGTTTACTTTTCATTACAAATGGGTAGAGACAATGTTGGCTCAGCTATGTTAAAGTCTTTTCTGTCTCCAACTTTGTGCATTTGATCTTTTCTGTTATTTTTGAGCTATGGTGCTTCACAAAAGTAAGTTCTTTATTTGATTTTTCTTTGCTTTAGTTCACACTGTGTGCAGGTACAGATGTAATGTGGTCATGTTGACATCATGTCATAACGGTAGACAATTCCTAATTTTATTCCATACTATTTCTTTCCGTCAAATCTATCTCAGTTTCTATTCCACATCTTCCCAGAGCCACTCAAAGGCACCGTTACTGGAGACCTGTCTTTGATCACATGAAATAGACTTAAATACTTTTTCAGTGAATAGGCAGACATTACTTCATATCTCAATAAACGAAGTGTTGGTCTGACATTTAAATGTCATTTTGAAACACTCCTGACCTATATGTCTTTGTTCCTATGAAAAGCTGCAAGGCTGATGTCATATTTAAAAGTATTTAAATCAATCCTGAAGGGAAAAAAAAAGAACAATTGTATGACACATTCTAGGGACAACTATTTTTTATAAGCACAGAGATACAAAGGCCTATAGTTTTCTGGATCCTCCTTCCAGCCCTTCTTGTGGATGGGCGTCACACTGGCCAACCTCCAGTCACCAGGGACCTCCCCCGTTAGCCAGGGACAGTGATAAATGATGGAGATTGGCTTAGCCAGCTCTTGTGCCAAACTCCCTAAGCACCCTAGGATGAATCCCATGTGGACCCATAGACTTGTTAGGATCTAAGTGGCACAGCAGGTCACTAACTACCCCCTCCTGGATTTCAGGAGGGATATTCTGCTCCCCATCCTCGCCTACCAGCTTAGGAGCCCGATTGCCCTGATGATAGTCAGTCCTTTTGTTAAAGACTGAGGCAAAGAAGGCATTGAGCACCTCAGCCTTTTCCTTGTCTTTTGTTACTAGGTTCCCCCCTTCATCCAGTAAGGAATGGAGATTTTCCCTGGCCCTCCTTTTTTTATTAATGTATTTATAAAAACACTTTTTATTATCCTTGACAGAATTGGACAGCTTAAGCTCTGTCATAGTTTAAGGTCAGGGTGGCCCCTTGGAACTATAACAGATGCTCTCTGTTAAGCCCCCTCCGTCCCCAAAGGGGAAGGGAAAGGGAATAAGGGAGAGTGACGATTATAAGTGATTAGAAATGGAAACTAGAACACCTTTAATAAAAATGAAAATAATAATAATAATAAAAATAGAATATATACAAATCCAGTATTGAACCCAGCCTCCCTGATGGTAATTACATCACTGTCACCACTGATGCTGTGGAACAGGAACTGGGGGAGTCCCAGACTGGGCCCCACAGCAGACGGGAGCTATGTTCAGGAGCTGGATTCTGGTACCAGATTCAGGAACACACCGACTGGCATCAAAGGCAGAATGGACAGAGTCCTCCTTCGATGCTCCGAGGAAGGAACTTAAAGAGGACCTGAGCCAAGCTGAGCAAAGCTGGCAAAGCAGTCCAAGAGGGGAGAAGGGCCTGGGAGCCCCTAGAGAGAGCTATAGATCCTCCAGATCCCTCAGCTTTATACTGAAAATGATGTCTATGGGCTGGGATACCTCACTGGTCAGTTTAGGGTCACCTGTCCTGTCCGCTTCTCCCTGCAGGTGCAGCCTTTCACTTTCCTGCACCCCTCAATGTGGTACACAAGATCCAGCAGTGGCCTTGGTCTGC
>JAAGNO010009517.1:0-44955 GCA_033439905.1 Ceryle rudis | reverse complement strand
GATCCTCCTTCCTGCCCTTCTTGTAGATGGGTGTCACGTTGGCAAGTCTCCGGTCACCCGGGACTTCCCCAGTTGACCAGGAGTGCTGATAAATGATGGAGAGAGGCTTGGCAAGTTCCTGCGCCAGCTCCCTCAGCACCCTCGGGCGGATCCCATCCGGCCCCATAGACTTAGGGGTGTCCAGTTGGCTTAGCAGGTCTTTTGCTGCTATTTCCTGGGTTGTGAGGGGATTAATCTGATCTCCCTCCCTATCTCCCAGCTCAGGGGACTGAATACCATGAGGTATCACCTTGCACCATGTAGGTGGTGTTGAAATCCAGCCAGACTATTCCCTGGCAAATCACATGCAAGTACAGGACAGACATCCTGGTTGTGCTCATCCCCACAAAGATAGCCACAAATTATGAGCACGATATCTCTCATTTCCTCTTGTTCGCGGGGGTGGGGGTGGGGGTAAGCGCCTGAGGAGTGGACAGAGATGGCATTTGCTGAGAGACCTGGCACAATCAGGAGTACATTGGAGGCTGTGGGGAGGAATTAAGTCAAGGGTGAGTGCTCTGGCACGGGGAGGATTGGGTGAGGTTGCCCCACAGGCAGCTCCCCTGAGCTGCCCTGCAGCCGCTTACTTCCCTTTGCCTCTGCTAATTGCAGGTGATTCCCTTATTGTTTGGGGGGGATCTTTTAGTAACTAATTCCATTAGGAAACTAGGGTGTCTTAACAGATAGGATTGCTGGTTTGTGTGACAGAGAATGGATAGGTGCCTGAATGAACTCAGACATTCTGTGCTCTTTATAGAAATTTCATAACGCTTATGTTGCATGAGCATGATCCAGCATCCTGGAATGATCCGTCATTTCTCTTCAAAACACTTGGGTACCTCTTATTCCTAAATAAGCATTGGAGAGCTTTCTCATTTAGTCGGTTGTCCAGTATATTTTCTACCTCCCCAGTTGATTAAATGAGTAAATGCTTTATTTTTTTTTGTATCGTATCAATAAAGCTATGGCAAAAAAAAAAAAAATCTCTCCATTTTTGGAGGTCTGAGGACCAAGAACATTAGTGGAGACTGAATCAGGGCTCTTATAAGCTAGGAGCAAGAGGTTTCACAGGCTTGGCTGCTCCAAACCCCCCTCCTCAGACAGCTAAGGAAAGCAATCATTCCCATTCTTTAAAAGAAATCAGGGAGCTGAAGTTTCCGTGTGATTGCTGTGTACGTAGGTGACAATTATTAAAGCAACCACAGTAAGAAGAGATCAGCTTTGCTTTGCAGTGAAAGGGAGAGGACTTGCTGGCTGATGAAGCAAAGCAACAGTGCATAGCATTTATTATTGATATCTTTATGAGGCGGTTGAGGCTCTGCTCCTTTCAGTAGCACCAAGCAGCCATTTGCAGAGCTGGTGGAGAGGCAGCATGGCCTGGGGCTGCCATCAGCTAGCTTTCCTGGTCACCTTTTGCAGGCACAGCCCTGCAGGACATGTTCTCTGGCCACGGAGATGTATAGCATGCCCGCGTTTGCCCGCATGGCTGAATCCATCCCTTGCTGTGCGAGGTGCCAGTTTCACTGTCCCTCCTGCTATGGGTTCACGGTCGATTTAAGCTGATCTAAGCATGAGCTGCAGTCAGAAGGGGGGTGGAAGTCCCACTATCCAGACCTCAGACATCATCCATGTGTAAAAATGTGGCCTCGGCACCAGGTTTTAGACTAAAATATTCTGAGAAAATAAAGGTTCTACTGGGTCACATTTCACATTTGCTTCTGGCTGCAGTAGTATTAAGACAGGAGAGCACAATGTATCAAAGAGCAATTTAAACCCAAAAGAGCTGTACCTTGTTGACTGAATCTGCTGTATATTTTAAAAAGGCAATATGCAATATGCCAGCTGTTGTACTTCAGCTGTTGTTGGTTGGGGCTCTGGAGAACTGTGAGCCTCCATCAGCTGCATTAGGATGCAAGTCCAGCAGGAAGCCCTGTGAGTAGTGGCATTGATCAGATGAAGAAGTACATGTCTAGAGCTGATAGTTTAAAATGTGACTCCAATAGGTCTCATAGATTCACATCCCAGAGGGTGAATGAAATCAATCCAGTGTCATTGATCTGCAGCTGGCTGCGATTTGTGGAGCCCCATGGATGAGCAGTGAATACAAGCTACTACCTGAACTGCCATCTCCTCCTGCTTGAGCCTTGAAAAGAAAGAATCTCTGAACAGCGGCCAACCATGATGACTTTGGGTTTAGCTTGGAATGTTTCTGCAGGTGCCATGGGGTACCAAACATGCCACTGAACAAGGAAAAATAAAAAGATCATGATGCAGGAAGTTAAAAAAAGGCCACATATCAAAATGATAGTAAGAGGTTTCAGTAGAGGAAGGTGAGAAACATGCCCAACTTAACAGAGAGGGAGAGAGACTGTCAAAAGGGCAGAAAGCCAGAGGGAAGCGTGGAAGATGAGCCTGGTGAAGAAAGGCCAGCAGGAGCCATCTAATGAAAATAGGCACAAGGGAACCATAATCACCTGCAGATATACAGGGGGGGACTTATAAAGCAGCCAGCAATCCATTTTCAAATAATGGACCTGATCTTTAAATAAACTAGTAAAAGGGAATGAGGGTGGAATAAATACCTAATTTATCATCCCCTCTCTTTTTGCAGCAGTAGCAATGCAAGTGTATTTCCTTCCATGAGCTTCTCCTGCCTGCCTCCTGAATCATAAAGTCAGGGCAGCACTTTTACAGCTGAGTCTCTCCCATGATACCAGAAGTTTTATAGAGCTGCTGGCCTCCTTGCCCAGCTGCTATTTCAGGCAGAGGCTGCTCAAGGGCTTACTGAGCCCTGCTTGAAATGGCCATGAGATCAAGGTGGAGGACTACTTTGAGACAGCAGAAAGCAAGAAGAGAACTTTGCCAGGACAAGACAGTATTTCACTGAGAAGTAGTAGGACCTCTCTCCATTTCCCTGGGACCAGGAGTTCCTCCTTGCCTTACACAGCAGGCTTCTGGAGTCCTTCAGAAAGCCAGTTCTGACCTTGCCTTAATATAACCATTGGGCTCCACTTTGTTGTGAGGTGGGACCCACCATACCCAAGAGTTAATCCAAGTTGTGAGTGTATTGACTATTTCCTCTGCCAGTGGAGTAAGCAAATACCTTCATCCCTTTCAGTTTGCAGTTCGTGCCTCCTTCCTCTTTGCCCCCCAAAGTCTCTTGCCCCAGCTACCTGCCGTTATGCCCTGCAAACCCACCTGCTGCCTTCCCCAGGCTCCTAAGGGGGGGCAAAGCAGCCAGAAGACAAACAAACCCACTCTTGTCAGGAGATAGCAACCAACATAGTTGATCAAAAAGCTCACTTTCTGTAGACTAAGTGCTGTAATGATTAGCTTTACTGGGCACCCAGGTCAAGACAGGTCTCTCCAGCAATGCACAAGCCTGGAAGGTTGTACTTCCTCCAACAGCCTCCAATTGCTTGCTTGCACAGCATCAGATAGAGTCCTCTTTTCTCTACACCACCTCCACAAAGACTAAAGGAGCTGGTCATTTCTCCTGGACCTTAAAAGGTGTAGGGCTGTCACTGTAATGAAACCCATCTGAGTCTACTCAGGCATGAACCCAGGTGCACTGGGCATGTGGCTGTCATGGCAAATTTTTTATCTCCTGAAGAAGTCAAGCCATGTAAATGTGACTGTTATAGCAGCTGATACCTGATATAATTTCTAAACAGGATGCTTTATGAATGCAGATGAAAGGCACTTAGACCAGGTTGCATAGATCTGAGCTCTCCATCTGTTTTGCATCACTGAAATTGCCTAGGAATAAATTCCCCTTTCACTGCTGCTGGATGAGATCTAGATATGAGTATAGTGGTACCTGGCCCTCAGCTGGGGTGGGTTGTCTTTACTCCAGGATCTGGTACATTTGCTCTTGGGGCACCATTTGCCGCTTACACCGTGCGCTGTCCTGTGAGCAAAGCTCTACGCTGCTGCAGGGCCGTGAGCTTTTGTGGGATGTACCTTGCAGCATGAGCAGGTCAGCAGGGAGAGGAGTAGAAAGTAGGACCTGGGGCTTTCTCTCCTGGAAGTAGAGGCATTTCCTTGTTTCATAAGGTATTACAAACATATATAGCTTAGAGACTGGGCTCGTGTCTTAAAATCTGAGGTCCTGTGAGAGGAGGTCAGATGCGCGCTTTGCTTGCATAATTCTCAAAGACTGTATGTGTGGAGTAAGTTTCATGTAGATATGCAACTAATAACATCTATCAAATTATCCCTACAGCAGAGACAATGTCTACAGGTTACAACAAAGCATAAAGGCTTTTTTTTTTCTCTCCTTTTCTTCTTTGTTTCCTTATGATTTCTCCAGATTTTTCCACCATGTTCGGGAAGAAGAAGAAAAGGCTTGAAATTTCTGGCCCCTCTAACTTCGAGCATCGGGTTCACACTGGCTTTGACCACCGGGAGCAGAAGTTCACGGGACTACCTCAGCAGTGGCACAGCTTGCTGGCGGACACGGCAAACAGGCCAAAGCCTATGGTGGATCCCTCATGTATCACTCCCATCCAGCTTGCTCCTATGAAGGTATAGTGCAGAGTCACCTTTGAATTTCCTAACCTAACTTTAATTGTGTGTAACCTTAAGGAAGTAACACCAGTAGTGGCTGTCCTGGGAGGCAGGCACGGCTGGCAAGTGTGCAGGTACAGAGAGAGCTGCAAATCCAAATATTTACTGCAAGGAAGAAGTATTGTATGTGTAAAACTTGTACATATATCCCAGAAGAGTGTGAGTCACGGGTCTTGCAGGGACCATGTCTTCCTGCTCCTGGGCTTCAGAAGAAAAAGTCACAAGTCTTGGTGGACGCCCAAAACGATGTTCCTCTGCAGCATAAAGCTCCTTGATAATTAATTTAAGAACAGTGCTTGAGGCAGAGGCAGTTTAGAGAGAAGGAAATGTACACAAAAAGAAAAAAGTTAAATTGCTTGTTCAGCTGGGTAAGGAGCTCAGGGAAGGATCTCATTGCCACCCACCACTGCCTGTAAGTGGGTAACGCAGGTGATGGAACTGAGCTTCTCACTGGGGGATATAGTGAGGGGAAACTGCCCCAGGTTGTGACTTGGGAGGTTCAAGCTGGACAGCTGGGGAGAAAACCTGGCTCAGAGGGCAGAGCAGCATTGGACAGGGCACTAGCACAGCTCTGGCATCCCTGCCCTTAGAGGCTCAGGGTTCCAGCAGACAGGTTTGCTCTGATTAGCAGTGTTCCTGGGTTTGTACATCCTAACATCCCAGTAAATCACACCTGCGTGCTGGTGGTAGCCTGTACACCACCAACCACATACATCTCACTGTCATGCAGCTGAAGAGTAAATTCAGGATTTCATCTTCATGTGGATTTTTCTGCAGCGGGGGAAAATCACATAATCCTGAGAGCACAGACCCTATATTTATATTTAATAAATGCTTTTTGCTAAATTTACATTTACTGCCTGCTCCTGAAGGACACTCATCTCTTGCTGATCTGGACTGCTGGGTGTTGCTACAGGACAAGAGGGATAAAACCAAAGTCTTGTTTTTTGCTGTAATAAAATATGTTACTGTGTAATAGAGGCCCAGAATAATAAGGAAAATGGGAGGCAAACCTTTTCCTGATAGGGGAGGAGAGCAACTTTGTTCCACAGCCCTTCTTAACACCAGAATATCCCTGGGTGTCTTGACATGAGTGCATAAAGATGGTTTAAAAAGGAAAAAAAAAGGAGTTTACTAGCTTGCAGCAGTCTCTTTTCTACAGCAGACACTGGGGCTTGGCCTGCAAATGGACAGATACATGCATAGCTTGGTTCATGTGCAGAGCCCCACACTGTGGGGTGTAAAGTATCAAGCCCCAAATGAGTAATTGCTGCATTTAGAAGTGGAGATAATCACTGTCAGTTGATTCCAATAAATTGTCGGTTCGTTCTTTTCTGACTGCATATTGGAGGTCTACGTAGGTTTATATATCAGGGATCTATGTGTATACCAGGGATGCACCTCTGAATTGAACAGGCCTGTGCCAGGAAAGGCCTGGGGCTGGGACCCAAAATGCAGTTCCCAAGCCAAGCTTGTCATCCACGGTGGCCTTGGGCCACAGTGGTCCTTAATGCAGCCATGCATCCCATGTCATCTTCCCAGGATATGTGCCCCTGGGCAGGACGCCTGCAACCCGGTCCCTGCCCTGTCTGTGACCGTGGGACTGGACACAAACAGTCCCTTCTGCAGAGGGACCTGCAGGAAGGGTTTTCTGCGTAGGTGGAAGATGTGAATTTGGAAGCAGAGCACCCAAATTGTGGTTAATTGCACACCACTGCTTCTAAGATATTGTTAGGCAAGGAAATGGGGTTAAGACTGAAGGGTTCAAGAAATTGTGCCTTCACCCTCCAGTTACTTTCCCTATCTGAGACTCAATTACAGCCTGTTGAAATGGGCCTCTATCAAAGAGCTGGAAAAAACAGGTTAGTTTTAATAGCAACTAAGAAACATGGGACTGTCATCTGATGATTTGCTCTTAAAATACCATCTTACTGTGTATTCATTAAGAGTTAACATCCCTTGTTTTGATGTAACTCAACTTATGTAGAGAAGCTGAGGATCTTGTGTCCACTTTAAAACTAAGAATATTTAATGTTGCTAAACTAGTTCAGCATAATAATTTAATTTAAATTACTTTTTTATGTGTGCACATGCACCAGCACTTTTAGTTCTGTTGAAAGGTTATTTAAAATGACATTGAGGATTTCATAACTTCAGTGAGAACTGAAGATGTAAAATACACTCGCAGGTCACGAAGATAGGAACCAAAGGTTCTGAGATCTCAGTATTGTTTACAACTTTTCTCTTTTTCACCCAGCAGTTGATAGTTTAAAATAATGTACTTGTGAATGCATGGAGTTGTAGGTGAAGAAAATTCATAATGTGTCCTGAGTCACAGTGTGAAGTCAGGCTGAGGCATTTGGCCAGTTAGTTTGTGCTGTGGGTTTGGGTCACACAGCAGCTCTGTAACTCTGCTATTCTGCACTCCTAAATTTATTCTCTTTGATTACTTCAGTATTGACTACCCACATGGTGTGAGGGAGAAGGGTTCCTGCTAACAGCGCTCCTTTGTGACTGAAGAGTAGCACAGATCATAGAGGTAGCCTTTGAGAGAACAATATCTTGTTTTTGAGACAGAACTGATCTTTGCTTGCTCGCTTCAGGCTTCACCCAAAGCTGAAGCAGAGGAAGGGAGACTTTTTCTTGACTTCTTTTTTTGCAGCTTTCCCAGTTAGTGGTGTTTGCTTGTTTCTCAGTCTGAAAAGCAGCTAGGATCTAATGGTACGTAGTGTAGCCCTTTGGGTAAACCAAATAAATGCTAAATATTCTCACTGAATACATCTATATTCAAAGGCAGTAGCAGCAATGATGAAGACACAGCACCCTGGGCTCCCAAATATCCTGGGGGATGTCATCACCCTGCCTCTGCATTGGCTGGGATGAAAGGCTTCTAAGTGCTTTTGCAGATGGGTAGCAGGAGCTCATCATGGTAATATCAGCGTCTGAAGACAAACCTGAGCTGACTGTACAAATTCATTCATTTCAAGTACGAGGAGAGACAATAATGGGATTCCCCTTCTCGGTGTTGATGACCCAGATACCGGCAGAGTGTTGCATATTTCAGACAGTAACGCAAGTCAGGAAAATGCGGCAGATAATTTAATGAAAAATAGAAAGCAACAATGATCTTGATAGGCTTGGGGTGTGGAGACAGAGGGGGTAAAAAAAGGCTGATTTTTTACTGGAAATACCTCTCCATGAAGAATATGAACCCCCTGTGTCTTCCTGTACTTAAAATAGGCTTCATGAAGTCTGAGATCCTGATGCCAGGGCTCTCGGTCCTCTTGCTTCAGTACTTTGTAGTTGTCCTGTGTGTTCCTGGAGCTCATGGTTGGCATGTTTGCCCTCAGAACACAATATGCTTGGCCTGTCATCACCATTACACTACATGGGGGCTTTGATTTGTTGCCACCCTTGGAATTTTTGACAGCTTCAAAATCAGTAACTACATAAATACCTTGTCCTTAGGCAGCAAACCTCATTCTTCATGCTTTCTCCACACTGCTCAAAATATTAGAAAAACAAACACCAGAAACCCTTATTTGGGGGATTTTTGCCAGAAGAGATTAGGATTGGCTTTCTGAAGATGCTCCATTAATCTGCTTGAATGTCTGCTGCTGTCAGTGGGAGCAGGACAGCACTGAAGACTTGTTAAAATCCCTTCTCTTGTTTACCAGTGCAATGAACAGCTGAGCGTCCTCACTTCTGTCAGTTACTGGAGGAAAATGTGCCATTTGTTTCTGAAAAAACACCCCACCGGGGTTGTTATTTAGTTATCTGGGCTGATAGGTGCATGAATCTTCCATTGCTTTGCTTTTGTTGATGCTCTGGGTAGTCTCACCCATCCACACTGTCAGCAAGTCAAGGTACCCAGCTTGAGGATGACCTTAGTGATGGGCTTGTCCTTGAGTAAGGAGGGAGGTGGCTCTGAGTGTGGTGGCCAAATATACAGTGGCGTCAAGAGGACTGAATCCTTCCTGCTGGGATCTCCACATGTCCTTTTTCCCTGAGAACACTGCAGTAAGTCCAGCTGTGCCCATGTGGTGGAATTTCACGTTTCCTGAATTTTCTACCCCTTTTTTTTTTCCCCTTGAAAATATAGGGGGGGTCAACCAGCAAAGGCAGAGTAAGATCCTCAGCTTGATGTTGATGCTGTATTATCAGCAAAATAGAAGGAGCTTCTTCTGTGCCACAGGGGCTAAGTTGTCTTAAAAGTAGGGAGAACATTATCCTTTCCATCACTTCACCAAAATGCCCTTGAATACCCCATGGATGGGCCAGGAGACATGTTAATTTGATATGCTTGCTAATTGTTCCATTAGCCTGCAGCAGTTCATTTACCTGGTGTCCTGCAATGCGTGAGTGTTGCATGACAGAATTTTTTTAGGGGACGGACCACAGGATTATTGGCTTCTCTCTCTCTTTCATCCTCATGTTTTAGTGGTCTAATCTATGTCTTTCTGCCTTTCTACTACACAGGGAAAAAGTAATCAGGAAATGAGTTGCTGGTTGTGGCCCTTTTAATAGCTCTGACATGAAAATCAAAGCTTCTGTTTACTGTGTGTCTCGACAGAAGGAAAAACAAGTATTTCTCTTCCCCATCCTATATGGCCTCTTAAAGTATTTCCAGCAATAAATTTCACATCTAGTATAAGGTGTCATTTTTTCCTGCATTTCCATGTCTTCCTTGCTTAGCCAGAGTTCACAGAGCCATGCACAGAGGTGCTGAGCAGCCAAAGACCTCCAGGGGAGGAGGTGAGTCCTTGCCTGGGCTTCAGCGGTCAAAACTGTCCAGCTCTCATTAGATAATCCCTAGCCCTCTCCTCCCACCTGGAACTGCACAAGAGCTATGCCTGACCAGGAAAGAGGGTATTTAGAAGTAAAGAGCAGCTCAAAGGCTTTCCCTGCTGCTTGGGAGCAGATGGACAAAGCGGTGATTGTCCTCACCTTTTCTCCTCACCATCCCAAATTTTTAGCTCTCGGCAATAGCTCCCCCTTTTACTTATTCCTCCTGTGGTACCTCTGTAGACAATCTCAAGTTCTGGCTTGAAGAAGGTTGACTCCCATCCCATCAGGATGCCATGGACCCACAGCATTGCTCTTGCTGGGACAGGATCTGGAAGGCTGCTGACATCTCGTGGGCCTTCCTTGTAACCACATCATGAAAATTCGTGCTTAATAAATCACGTTTCCTAATCACATGCTTTGCAGTTGCACACGGCCTGGGGAATGCTCAGCTATGAGGAGAGAAGGTGGAGGGGGTGCCTTCAAAAAGGGCAAAAACCAGCCCCCTTGCAGCATAGGAAATTCTGCTTGAAAGGAAAGTGTTTTGCCAGCAAGCATGATTGAGCAGTGGGGACAGCAGCCCATGGGGCCTGTGTTGTCTTGGCCTTTGGAGAGGGCAAAATTTGATGGACAGTACTCTGAGCAGCCTGACTAGACTTTGATGTTTGCCCTGCTCTGAGCAGAAGATTGGAATGGATGACTTGCAGAGGCCCTTTCCAGCCTCAGTTCTTCTGTGATTATCTTCATATGTAACTGATTATGGTCAGATTCACTATTGTCCTGTAAGGCAGTCCCACTTCCAATTTATTTTGATCAGGAACATGTTTGATGCTACACGGTGCCAGAAGAAACTATGTCAACATATTTAAATAGAATCTTTTTCTTTCAAAAGGATAATGATTCATTCTTGAGTGCTATTTGATTTACCAGTTTAAGTGACAATAGTACTTACATTAATCGCCGTACCCCCTATACAGCTATAGTACAAACATGCCACCTAGTGTCCCTGGATGTGTGTTACAGCAACATTCCCTTGGCATGGGAGGAGCCAAGTTGCTGATTTTGTGTAATCTTGCAGGAAATCTATCACTGTGCTAAGAAAAATCAGCTCTAGTGTGGATAAATGCAAGTAGTACACAGCTCAGAAGTTTTTTATTGTTTATATCACTGAGTTAATACATTCTCATACATACTACATTGTACAGAGGAAACTTCCAGTTTTGAGTGTCTCATTTCAGAAATAAAGGGTTTTGTGTGAGTCTTTTAAAAGAATATTGCTGCTGTCTGTGAAGTTGAGTTTGTCAAAAGAGAAATGCCAGAATAAAAGAATAGGAAGAAATTTTTCAGGTGAATAGTTCATTTTATGGAAAATGTGGTTTCACTGTAAAGAGTGTCAGCTGGAGGAGAATACATTTTAAAGAGCAAAAGTTATTTGTTTCAAGCTTTTTTTGTCAAAATATTTAACAGTTTTGGTTTCAAAGATCAAAGCAGCCTTGGATGTGAAGCGCCCTGGAAAGCAGCCCAGAGCAGGACTGTTACAGTGACTTGTCTTCTGGCACCACCCTGGCAGGAGCTGCCTGTCCCTTTCCACCCACAGACCCTGGGCAGGGGAGGTCAGGTGTGGTACAAAACTGCCTGAGGACTACAGTGATCATTTTGACCAACTGAAATAGTCTAGTCTTACTCTATTCTGTTCTAAGGAAGCACCTCTTCCCATGGTGCTTTTAACTAATGCATTCTCAGCTCTTCTTTATAGTTTTGAGTTTCTGGCTTTATGAACAGCAAAGTTCCTGATCAGCTTTTTAGCAGCAGCTTTTTTATTTTCACCCCGTTGTGTTTCACACTATTGAAGCACTTCATCCAGCTTGACTTGAAATTGTTTTTCTAGAGCCTCATTTGGAGAAGAAAAACCAGCATCATTATCATTTCAGATTGACTCAAAACACAAAATGTTCCTCAGTTTTTCAGTTCAACTACTGAAACAAAAAATCAATTTTTTGCATATTTTTTCTGACCAAGGTATTTGTCCCTGTAACAAACCCCTCAGGTTCAACCAGGTATGTGTGGAGGGTCTGTCTGCAGCTACAGTGTAGACACCAGCAGCAGGGTTTTACAAGCAGGACCTGTCCATCCTAGGGAAAAACTGAGGTTGCCAGTAAAATACCTCTCCAAGCCCACAGAATAAATACTGTGAGTGGCACAAGATTTTCACATTCTGTCTTATTTTATTTAAGTGGGGTCAGATGGTCCAGTAGTATTGTAGAAATGTAGTTTTCCAAGGTGGTCCCTCTAACTAACACAGATAGCACTGGGCAGGGAACAATGCGTCGGTCCACAATGGACCGTGGAGACAACTTCCATACTGCACTAACACCGTTTCGCCTCTCTGCCTTGGAGGGGTGATAGTTGGTTACAGGCTGGTCATGTCCCTCATTTAAAAGGTCCCTGACATCACTGAAGGTGGTTGTGCTACCAGTACCCTACTTCTGCAGATACTTGGAGGCAGGCTTCCGTCTACACCCGAGCGGTCTCATTGAGCTCTTCCCTGGAGTAGTGTCATAGTTTTCTCTCTGCAGGGTGGGGTACTAGATATTGTTCAGAAATCCTTGATCATCTAAATAGGCTTTTTTCATGCAACCCATGGCATTGATTTGAATTGATCAGCTCACATGAGAAACGATTTACTCTACCTGGGCCTACAGCAATAATAGTAATATAGATTACAGACTTCTGTGGGTAAAATTAGTTTTCTCTAATATAATTAGTAAAAAAAAAAAAAAATTCTAAATGCTGTCTGCATCAACATTGTGATTTTAAGTAACATTAGTGTTGGAGGAATCTTGCAAGAGCAGCCTTTACTTCTATTAATGAGAGCTTACACAGGTGAACAGAACTTTCCAGTACGCTAAGTGAAGTTTGAAAGTAAGTTTAGAATTCATGGTCTACATCTGCTCAGGCAGACTAGCCTGCTTTAGAACTCAAAAACCATGTTAACCTGTAGGTCTGCACATTAGAGGGGGAAATGTCAGCACTTCAGAAATTGAATCTGGTCTCAGCTGGGAATACCAGGCTGTGAATACTCTCCAGGTAGTGTATAACCTGAAACAAAACAGGAATTAGATCCTGAGCAAGGACACTCATAATCAGGTTCTTTTTTTAACCATGGAAGTTAGTCCCTAAAGACAATTCTATGGGAAACTGTTCCAGTAACTCCTCTCACTGCATTGCCTGCCCTGATAAATGAGCCATGCTCACAGCTTGCTGCCTAGAGGTGGAGGGCTCTGGCTTCATTACTGCTGCCATGGCTGTTTTTTCCTTCTTATTTGGTTAGCCAAGCTTTTTGCCTCCAAATTTTTTCCTGCACTGACCCCTAACAACTCTGAGGCCAGAAGCAGGATTTTGGGCGGGTGGAGGTGGTTCTTTGGAGCAGCTGCTGCAGCAGTAGGATTCTTCTGGTTTCTGTACCATGCATGGCAGTGATCCCCCAGAGCAAAGCACTGAAAACAAACGGTAAGGTGTAAGCATTAAATGCTTTCCCTAGTAAACATGTGGAAAGGCTGAATGTGTTTTTACCAAGCTTCAGTGAAATAGTCCAGTGAACTCTCACTTGGCTCAGCTGAAGAAGCTGATGGAGTAAAACATCCTGGGAGATTTTTGATTACGATGGACTGGACGAACCTCCAATAGTGCTGCTGAAGTCACTTAAAGTTGTGTGGAGGTTAGAAAAATCTGCTCATTTCGTTGGTGGCCAGCAGTAGGCAACACTAGGTGGCAGCAAGGAATCTCTGAAAGTTCATCTCCCTGCCTGTCAACAATGGATCCAGACGTCAGAAGTAATGAGAAATCTTCTTGGGCATCCTGGCTGCATTTGTTCAAGGTAGATGCTTTAGCCCACTTTGTAGCAGGGCTGTGGAGGGGATTTCCATGTAAAATTGGTCACGCAACATTTGCACTCTGTATTGGCACTAGGGCAGTGTTTGCTGCCTTCCCATTCCCATTTAACAAGGCAATGGCAACAGTCATTCAGTAACTACACGTTCTGCACAGCTCCATGGTGTATTTGTTCCTAGGGCTACTAATGAGCTTGCTTTGGTCCATCATAGTCCTCAGCAGAAAACGTACTAGTCGTAGTGTCATTAAATTACATTCTACATTATAGCCAAACAGACCAGTTTATTCAGTCCCAGCAGGGACTAGCTCAAAAAGAGGAGTAGGATCAGGGGAAAAATAATGTTGCCAAGCAGCTCACTTACCTGTGTTTTTTTTCCATCTCCTGCTCTGACATGATTAGATCTGGGCTTTGGTGGCTCTCTAGAAATTTGAAAGTGCTTTGCTGCTCTTTCTTTCTTGACTTCCCCTTGACGCAGGATCCAATTATACTAGACAAGTGCTGTCTATTACGGGGAACAACACTGACTTGCCTGCAGAGACTTCTAAATGCCTTTTCCTTCTTCCCGACTTTCTGTGCTGTCTGGGGGGTTGGAGGAAGGGGAGGGAATGGCACTTTGTCAGAGAGATTAATTTATTAAGCATGGCAGGACCAATCTGCCTTTGGGGACAGAGTGCACTTGGCGGCAGTGCAGCCCAGCAAATCAAATCAAGATTACCCGAGAAATGTTTCAGCAGTTTCTGGTAAATGAGATATTGTGGTGCGGTGCTGGGCATTGCCCCTGCAAGTTGCTCCACTGCAGAGCATCCTCTTAAATCTTGTGCCTTGGTTTCTTCCCATCAAGAAGGTATTTGATTTACGCTTCTTTACGAGAGTGAATAATTAAAACATCAGCTCGGAAAGCTTCTCACATCTTTCCTCTCACATGCCTTGTAAATTTGGCCTAACCATTAGGTTTCTGTGCAGGGTACTCTTTGCCCATGTTTGCAGGTGAAAATCACTCAGTGGGCATTAGTATCGCTTAGGGCATTCTTATTGCCGCACTTCCCTGTTAGTAGCTGTCCCTGAAAAGGCAAATTAATACACCTCCTTGGAAGAAAGCATACTGCAATTTACATTGTATATGACATTTTTTTTGTGGTTTTGTTTTACTAATACAAATTCTTGTTTTCTCCTGACATACCTTGATGGTCCCTTCCTTGCCAGTACAGCCAGTGCACTGCACACATCATCCACCCTCCTCGGTGCGTTTATCCCAAATACGCGGGGCTGTGATTGCAGTGACTGTCTCGACCCGGAGTGATACTTTGCTGGGCTCATGGGTGATGAGCCCCATCAATCTGCAAAATGCCATCTGCATGGCACTAGAACTGAGGCACTCATCAGCATTCCTCTGCTTGCTGCCATCACCTGATGATTTGTGAAGTGGGAAGGTAATTCACAACCCTACGCCACGGCTTGCAGAGCACGAGCTTCTCGAGCTGGCCTCTGTACACTCTGAATCAAGTGTTGATTTTGTCTTCAAGCATCTTCTTTATATAAAGCCTCCTTTGCTGGGGTAAATCACAGCAAAAAGTAATACAGTTCTAAATTGTTTCTTCTAAATGATCAAACTGTCAAAATCCTTTTTAATTAAAAGCAAAGAGATGACCGCAACCGCAGTGGGGTGACCCAAGAGCCTCTGACCTCCTAAGCAAGTGCCCCACTGCCAGAGTTGTCAGATGAAGGCAATTACTTCCTAGTGTAAAATTTTATCACAGTGGAATTTACTTAAATATCTCAGAAAGCTCAGTCAAACCACAGCAAGAAATCTTTCATTGAGAAAAAAGTGCCAGGATCATTAATTGGGTTAACGCTCCATCAACCTTGCATTTGTTAATGGATGTGTTTAGGGCACGAGGGGAACTTCATCTGGGGAAATGTCATCTGAGCTACAGAGATGGTTTATGCCATGGTGTGACTTCTTGAATTACAGACTGTGCCTCTCTTCAGGCTTTTTTAGTTGACGTTGGTGATCAAGAGCAAACTGCATTCCCGGTGGCTGCTGTCGGTGCCCCTGTATCATGGTGGTCACTGCAATAAACATACAAGGTGGTGGGTGAGACGGAAATGATGGGGCACTGTCTTTTACACCACTCACGCTACTGCAAAGCTCTGCTCCTCGTGAAAATCCCACAGCAACACCTTTTCTGGCCCCTAGAATAAAATCCATGATGATCATGCATCTTTTTTTCAATGCATATCAACCCTGGGAATAGAATCAGATAATCATAAAATCATTTTGGTTGGAAGAGACCCTTAAGGTCATCAAGTATGACTGTTAACCCAGTACTGCTAAATCCACCACTAAACCGTGTTCCTCAGCGCCACAAAGCTTTAAAATCCCACCAGTGATGGTGACTCCACCACTGCCCTGGGCAGCCTGTTCCAGGGCTTGACAGTCCATTCCGTGAAGAAATTTTTCCTAATATCCAACCTAAACCTCCTCTGGTGCAACTTGAGGCTGTTTCCTTTTGTCCTAAGACTCACGCGATGTTGTGCCTCAGTAGTTCCCAGCACTAGTCACTTGTAGATGTGAAATACTGACTGTGCTCAGTGCCAGCACCGTGTGGCAGATCCACGGCTCCCGTGATGTGTGGTGGTAGGCTATCAAAGCTGAAGTATCTGGGGAAGTGGTGGTGAAGTGTTTGTTTAACGGTTACCATTTCTCATGCCTTTGATGAGAAACATTGGGGTTTATTTTACTCACGCCTTCCCCACAGAAAAGCACAGAAAAATATCAGTTAGAGACACTGGAGCTTCACCGCTTTATATTAACTGTCCTTAGTTCTGTCATTTTTATTTGGACATAAACTTGAACAAGTCACACACCGCCCTGCCTGTGGCAGACTTTGGTCCTGGAGCTGTCACATGTCACGAGTTTCCAATCTGCTCCTTTCCTGGTGTTAGGAGACTCAAAACCGAAGTTGTGTTTCTTGGAGGGAAGGATTTCTGTCATCTGGCCCAAATGTCCCCAACTTTGCTTTGTGGTTTTTAACTGCCTCTGAGGTCAGCCTGGTTGGAAAGCTCTGGGGTGCTGCTTCTGCAGGGTTCCCCCATGACTCTCTCAGGATGCTGCATGGTGCAGAAACCATACCAGTGGTTGCTGCACCACAGCTGTGCCCCAGTAAATCTTGCTGAATTTGCTTTACAACTTCCTTGGAGGGAAAAAAGAAAATTCCACTAGTGTGGAGGCAGTGGCAGATAATGTGGCTTTGAAAAAAGGAGAGTAAGATCCTTGGTCCTGCTGGTGGTCATTGGCAGGGCTGTTGACAGGCTTTCTGAGTCAGCAAGTTTGTTTTTTTTTTTCTCCTGCTAAAAAATGTTGATTTGACAAAATAAGAAAGTTTGACATTGATGGATGGATTTTATACAAAATGAGGTCAAAAACTACAACCTTTGGTGTGGTTTGATACAGCTTTTTGACTTAGCAGGTCCACTCTATGCATTATTATGTTAACACGATTGTCATCAGCCTTAGGAAACTGAAGCTCTGATAAGAGGTCACTTAAAATTCCCACAGTTAGTGTTTTTGAGGAATTTCATATGGTGGGGCATTTTGCTTTTTGATTCCATCTTGGGATAAAAGGAAATTTTGAAGTGTCCCAAGTCCTATGAAAGAGAAATTTTGTGGTTGGGAGATTTTTCTATTCCTCTCCTTGTGAAGTGCTTGTATAACTCATCAGTAATAAGTACAGTAACTTTCTCACTCAAACTGAAACTTCTAAGTGACATTTTGCTTCGATTTGTTGTGTGTCTGAGAGACCTGTGTATACGTATTGTATATAAAATCACATATGCCTGATGTGTTTTAAGTAGACCTACTTTTGACAGTAGTCTCTAATAGTATTTCAGATGCCATATAACAGCCATGGTTGTGTATTAAAAAAAAAAAAAGCAAAGCAAAAGTTACTAGAATGCAGATATTTCTGTGGAATTTTAAAGCTAAATGTTTTGCTAAAGTTACTATATTTTAAAATGCCAAAAGAATTACCGGTGAATGTGATGATAATGAAATGTTGCTCTTGTTGTTATGGCAACTAACTTTTCAAACTGCTGTGAAGTGTGACAAATTATACAGTGCCATTTTGGTTAGCCTTTTTTTAGTTTTCCATCATTCTACTTTTGAAGAATTTTAAACAGCTGACATTAGTGGTGTTGTTAAGCCTATTACACTTCTCTCAAACTTTTAGCTGAACCTTTATTATGATCCATCGGGTAATACATGTTTTTCAGGCTGAGTAAATTTCATTTCCACCTCGTCAGTGTAGATCATCATCATCACCATCACCTACATCTTTCAGTAATTAACAGGTGGTCATGTCAGTGTTTTCCCAGCTTCTCTCCTGTGCTGTTACCTGTATCAGGTTTATTAATGTGATAGGATCAGATGTATGCACCTGAAGGCTGCATATTACCAAGCTCAGCTCTGTGCTGTGCAGTGACTTTGCTGTGTGGCAGCAAAAAAAAAAAAAATCCAGCAGTGCTAATGAGCACTCAGAAATGTGACTGCAGTGTAGACAGGCGTATTTCACACGTCTCTCTGTAGCTGGGTTGCAGCAGTAGGAACCTGATGATGACAGCTCATCTGACTTGTTTAGTCCAGCCCCTTTGGACAAACCCCACTAAAAAAACCACACTGCAGACCTCAGCCCAGGGCAGCCGTGGCATTTTGTCAGGTAGTACTTGCAGAAGCAAGCAGGTGGTATTTTTGTACCGATGGATGCATGGGAAGGAGTCTCTGGGACCCATCCCTCCTCCAAAGGAGAGATTGTGAGAATGATTTATTTTATTATTCCATTGAATTTAGTAGACAAGGGCTGTCCCAAACAGGATTTTCTGGATCCCCTATAAAGGGATTAGAGAAATTCATGAAACAGGATCATGGATTGTGTGTTTAGACACTTCATGGCATGGGACAGATGACATGGTCACATGCTCCTGGTTTTGCCAGGTGACTGTATGGTGTAAAGTGGGAGCAGAGACTTGCTTCTCATTGCCCAGCAGAGGCATCCAACACCAGTGAAATATGCAGAGCTCCTTCCCCTAGGAGGGAACTGTGGGGTACCAGAAACAGTTACATTTTTTATTATTATTTTTTATGGGGAGAATGAGAATATATAGCATTAGGAAGGATTTAATAACAGAAATGATATAAACATATACATGATATAAAATAAGGAGAAACTTCTTTGCTGTGAGGGTGTGGGAGCCTGGCCCAGGCTGCCCAGAGAGGTTGTGGAGGCCTCCGCCCTGGAAAGGTTCCAGACCCACCCGGACACTGCAGTGATGTGCCCCCTGCTCTGGGTGACCCTGCTGGAGCAAGGGGGTGGCACCAGATGATCTCCAGAGGTCCCTTCCAACCCCCACCTTTCAGTAGGAGCACCTCAGCAGGATCCTCTAGCTGGTCCCAGAGCTCCTGGGCCTCCCGCACCTCATGAAGATGCCGTGAATTGTCCCTAGCCAGCTCCTGCCAAAGGTGTGGACACAGTCACGTACACACACACACAAACTTTGTGCCCACCAAGCTGCCTCAGCCCATGGTCACCACCAGACCCTGCATGCCCCCCGCTGTGCTTCTGCCCCACAGACCCCTGCGGGTGCCCCTGCACCCAGCACCCACCGACTCATATAAACTCTCAGGCTTCCAAGCTTCAAATTACAAGCTTCAGGAAGAAATGTTCTGACACAGTTCCCTGTCTGTTGTATATTCCTTGTGACTAACTCTGAGTAATAGTCATTCTGTAGCCAGGCTGTAGGTCAAAACTGGAGCAGATCCCACAGGATACTACTGGAAGTTGCAGAGTGATGAAGGAGATCTCTTCCTTGCCATGTAGCTGATGAGTTTCTGCTGCATAAGGCATGTTTCCAGGGCCACGCTGTATGGCACAAGCGCCCTAAACTTCCCACTTAGGTTAATGTTTTGTGTTACCAGGGGGAAATTGGATGGTTTGGTTGGTGTGGGTTGCTGGTACCTGCCCGTCCATCTGGCTGTATCTGCTCATTGCCTGACAAGGTCAGGAGACAGCTGCCCAAATGCAGCACTTAAATGCTAACTGGCACAATTTGTATCATCTCCAGTTCTGTCTCAGGATGAAGTTTGGTGGTCCCACAGCCAGGGTGGGTTTTGGTGCAACCCAGGTCTCAGGGTTCAAAGTGTTAAATACATCGAATTTCCTCCCTCATGGTACAGCCTTATAGATATAGAATAGGTGTGGTTATGAAGAGGACCCTGCAGCAGTGGTGGGTGCAGATGGCATCCAAAGGGAGAGAGCCTTGGTGTGGCTGCTGGGGAGAAGAAGATTTTTGCTGCATGCTTGTGGCTCTCCAGGAGCTATTTTGAGCTTCTCCAAGGGCTTTTCTTGGTCTGAGAAATCACAGCCTCTTCTGGTGAAAATAGATTGAATGCAGACCCCTGATACCTCTTACACCCTTGGCTACGGCTATAAAACTTCCAGGGGAAGACGGAGTTTTCCTTCTGACAAGATGACAAGGATTAGTTTTTCTCCCCAGTGTAGCACTGTTCACATCGCTTATGCCGAGCAGTAAGATGTGGTGTCATGAATACAGCTTCAAACACTTTTCATGTCTTGCAACACAAGAAGCTAAATTACTGACACGTCTATCACTTACACTTAGATTACTTTAAACAGCTGGGCTTTATGCACCTTTTCTTAAGAAAAAATTGATTTTCAGGTATGCCGAGGCTGTGCTTTTAGTTTATGTAAAATGCAAATGAGGGGATAGGCTAGCTAGAAGCAAAATCCGAGTTTAGATTGTCTGCTTAGAAGGGCGACATTTCCTTAAAAGACCTTTTTGTCTTTTACCCTGAACATCACAGAGATTTTAAATCCTCATCGATTTCGGAAAACACAGCTCCATGAGGACAAAGGATGATATATTCTTGATGAGTGTTTAAAGTATAGTCGTTTTAAAGACAATAAATGCAAGGTCGTATTAGGGCAAAACAGTTAATTACCCACTTCATTATTGTCAGGGTTAATACAGTATTTGAGCGCAGAAGCTGTTTTTCATCTCCTTTTGGAAACAAGGCAAGACAGTATTTCTTACAGACAGATCCATTATAGCTTATCACCAGAGGACAGACCGCTACTGAAACACTATGAAGGATGTCTACTGTCACCGGGCTCCAGAGCAAACGCCAAACCTGTCCGGAGAGCAATGGAAATGAAGTGAGAGCTACAGCTTCAGAGTACCACGCTTTAATTCACAGAGAATGCGCCCCATTGATTTTAATGTATGACAGTAACGGTAGCGTAAAATTCACCGGCACTCCTTCATCTATTGTAATATTGATCCCTCCTGAATTGCACAATGCACTGAAAAATGTCCTTTAATAAACATGGGGTATCGACTACAGCAGATCCCATCTTTCTGTGGTGAACCTGGTGAAAGCTGTACTTGCGGTGGGGCTCGATCTCTGTTGTTCATACGTGCCGGGGTGTTGTACAGGTTTTCATTACATGATCTCAAGTGTCAGAAACAAAGGCCTCATAAATCTTAGCCCATCAACCTTTGGGAATAATGCTTTGCTTTTAACTAGATTTTTTTTTTTCACTAGAATTAGCTGGTCTTCACATTTTTAAAGTTAAGGAATTTCTGAAGTTGCTGCAGATCGTTATATTCCTTAAGTTTGAAAATTTGGAGACCAGTAAGTTGTTAAAAACTAGGAAAAAACTATATAAATAGATAAAGAATATATATAAAAGTAGATTTTCCTCCCTATATGGAAACACGACTTGTTCTTTTTAGAATTTATAAAGCCCTCAAAATTTCAAAATGTAGTCTAGTTCCTGTCGAACTAATTACCGAGAGACCTGAGTTTCTATCACTTTCAATGTAGCCATTTTTTTCTGTTACATATTCTTTCAAGGATTTTGGTTTGCTTTATAAGTTCGAATTAGAATTTCCCATCTTTTTGATTCCTGCTGTTGTATTTCAGCCCCCAGAGGTGTTCATTCTGCTTGCAGATGAAGTGCACAGCCTGGTGATGCAGTAACCAGAGTCTGCGTTCCCAAACCAAGTCCCCCACATCAGTAATTCGGTCATTCCACTGAAGCCCTACCTTTGAACCTGAGTGCTTCTGGCCCTGGTGCTAACATTAGGCTTTTGGGTTTGGGAACGTGGGTCATGGTTATGGTGCTTCTCAGTCTCTGGCTTCTTCCTGCAAATAGTACTCTTCCCAGGAAAACCATGGGTGCGGGTGAGCCCCTGGCACACACATTCTCTGCAGTAAATGACTTCGGGACAGGTTAACGTGGCACAACGTATGTTTCAGTCTTTCTAACATCTTCTTTGAATTTTTTTATTTTAATTTTTGATGCTCTGTGGGCATCCTCACAGAGCAATTACTCATTACTTTTATAGAATGATACTTGCTTTGGGATATTAATTTGGTTTTTAAGACTAGCAAATTGTTGTGGCTGCCAGGGAGGCACCCACTGCATTTCAGATTTCTGTATAAACATCTTCAGTTCTATTCAGATAGCAAAATACTTGACAATACAGCGTATTTCACAGGGTCTTGATGAAACCCTTCCTAAATTATCTGCTGTATGGACACTGCTGTTCTTTCAGTCGGAATAATGCTTGATGTTTCCTTGGAAAAAAATCAAGCTCATTACAGGCTGTCTGAGATCGTGAGAGGGGCATCTCACTAAGGGATATGTCCTTCCACATAAAGGAAGGGCTAAATTTAAAAACAAGCCAAAGCAAATAGAAATAACTGTTGTTATTAATAAAAAATAAGTGTCATAATTAATAATTGTTGTTAATAGTAGAAGAGCACTGACTATTCTGTAGGAAATGTGCCTCTGGGATAGGTAAGTTTTATCCTCCCTTCATGCTGGGCCTCTTAATTTACTCATAGAGAGAAGCCTGAAGCAAACAGGAATTAGAGCCATCACCAGTGCAAGTCGGTGTTTGTCAGTGATCGTCCTCAAAGTGCTGGGAGGGTCGAAAAGAGGTTTACTTCTTAATCCTCTTAACTTCATCAGTCAGGATGAGACAGCACTGAGGTCTCAGAGCTAACCAAGTCTGCTTCATCAGACTGGGGCTATGGTGGCAAACGTGGGGGGTTTTTTTGAAATTCAGAGTATCCTGCAAGAGCATTTTACTATTAGTACTTTTTTTTTTAAATCCTCATGATCAAAAAGGTGGCTCCCAAGCATGCACGTCTGCAGAACATCCCTAAGGTGCAGGGTCTTGTCATCCAGTCGGTTCCCTGACACATAAACCCTTAGCTGCATTCTTCTAAATCTTCCTTCTAAAGGTATCTAAAAATCCTGCTTCCAGAGAGCATCTCCTTGGAGGAGCAGAGAGAAAACTGCTCTTTCCTATAACTGAAGAGGCTGCTCTGCTCCCTGGGAGTCCCTCCGGCTCTGAGGTCCTTTTGTGCAAGCTCAACGCAGGCCTTCATTGTGAAGGCCAGTCCCACAGAGAGTATTAAATTGGCATTTTACCCTTTGGTGTGCATTTGCACAGGGGAAGCAGGGTGGCAGTTGGGTATTTCAATCTTGTTTTCAATTATAAGCATTTCATTGTCAAATGTTGCTGGTTTATTATGTGGTAATTAAATATGAATGATGGTGCAGTCATCCTGCCAAAGAGGCTGTAGCCGAATGAAACCAATTCTTCTCATCTTGCTGAATGGCTTTGGAGGCAAAAGGAGTGATCTATTTGCTCTGCCTTATTTTTGCTGTCCAATTGTTTCAGTATCACTGGCTTCAAAATAGCAAACTAGGCAAGTAATTATGGACGTAAATCAGAGCAGGGATCAGCACGAGGTCAGGACTGCTCTGCTTCTAGCCCAGCTTTTCTCAGCTGCCTTTTGCTGAATGACAGAGAAGTACATTGCTGTTAATTTTGTGGAAAAGTATTTCATTAATGATGGAATGCATATTTTGACAAAAGTTTGAGTCCCTGCATGCCTTCGAGCAGTTATTAAGCAGCCTGGAGTGGAGCCTCCTCTGTTGGCACTGCAGTGAATGAAGGGCCAGCGGCCAGGGTGGGCACCACAGTTGGCATCCAGTACACTATGGTTGGTGTTCGATGTGCCACACTCAGCACCTGATATGCTGCAGTTGGTGTCTTGACACGCCACAGCGCAACGTAGGCAGGCTGCAGCTCGCAGGGGGATGTTTCCTTGGGGTGACCACAGTGACTCTTTAAACACTCAGAAAGTTAAGTAAGATACAGCAGTAGATATTTAGCAGAAGCAAATCAGCAAAGCAAATGTGTTTTCAGTAGTGCTGTGCTGATTTATGGCCCTGGCCCTTAATCTGTACATCTTAACCTAGCAGGGTGTTTATAAATGTGAAGCGGCGCTCAATGGAGTCAACTGCTGAAAAATGGATGCAACCACGTGTTACAGTCTTCAGATGGTACTAGCTAAAAATAGTCAATCTTTCTTGAAGGAGAGCTGTAACCAAGCACTGCTCTCCTCCCGTCCTTCCAGAAACACCAGTGGTTTTTTGGACAGAAAGGAGTAGGGATGGGCAGGGGGTTGTGGGCAGTTGGTGGGAGCAAGATTGTGTCTTTGGTGCTCCTACACATTCGTCAGCCATGGCTGGGGAATCTACAGAGGGCTTTGCAATATTAGGACACAAACAGGGCCACCACGTGGCATCTGTGATGCGGATGTCCCAAAGCCATGGTTGTGCACAGTTGTTTGCCAGATGCTGATGCTGTGTGTTGTAAGAAGGAGATGTAGTGAAGTATTTTTCCCTCTTCCTCAAGTGTCTTTTATGCTGTTACCTAAGAGGCAATGCCTGGTGGTAACTCTGCTACCCAGGAAAATACCACTTTGTTAAAAAAACCCAAACCCAGCGCTTACAAAACTACAGTTTATTAAAGTAACACATGGAAGTGACTGCTGAATGATTTTAATTTAGCTTATCCATACCCTGTAAATCAGATTCGGCCCATCAGGTTGGTGTGATGTAGACAACTGAACAATAAGAAATAAAAAGTAAATAGTGTTTTTAAACATCTCTGGTGTTGGCTGCTGAGCACCTACCTCTTAAAGTGGGCTTTTTAATGAGTGTTTTTGGGTTCCATGCCAAGTCTCCGTTTATGATACGCACCGAATTTCACCTCCCTTTGTTCATTTATTTACGTATGTCCTAGCGTAAGTATTCACTGAGATTTTTTTTTCTATTAATGGATTCTGAGGTACATGACTGAAGAACGTAACACATTGATATGGGTATTTCTGGGCAAATTGTAGACTTTTTGTCTTTTTGGTGTTTTTTTTTTTTTGTCAGATATTAAATAAAATCAGTATTTAATCAAAGCAATTTTTTATTCCTAGACTATTGTTAGAGGAAATAAGCCTCGAAAGGATACTTCAATCAATGGCCTGCTGGAAGAGTTTGACAACATCTCAGTGACACGATCCAATTCCCTGCGGAAGGAAAGTCCTCCCACCCACCACCAAGGAAATGCAAACCATGTGCCAAGGCACCATGAGGAAAATGGTTATATCACGTATTCCCAGTACTCCAGTGAGTCAGACACTACGACAGACTATGTTGTGGAAAAATATCAAGACAAGACTCTTTACAGGGAAGAGCTAGACAGGTACTACAAAGGGAGCTATGCTGCCAAACAGAACGGACACATGATGAAGGTGACTTCCCGGGACATCTATTATTCAGAAGTGATGCCCCTGCAGCCAGACCTCTCCAGATTCCTCCCAGATTACCATGCACACCTGGAAACAAAGCCCAAACCACTGGAATACGGTGGCCTAAAGCTGGAATATCAGCGGATCCCCACCAGATCCTCCCTAGACTATAGAGATCCCTTTCCTTACACCCCATCCCGAGCGTCAGTGCAGAGCGAGTGCCCCAAGGAGAGGCTGGAGTACAGTGACAGCGACTGGGGACATGGCCTGGGCAAGGACGACTACGACAAGAGGCCAAAGTCATCCTATGTGGACCCAGCAAGCCCTCAGCCAGCGATGAGACAAAGGTCCAGGTCAGGCTCCGGTCTGCAGGAGCCGGCCATGCCCTACGGAGCAAGCGCTTTTAAAGCACACCAGCAAGGACATTCCTACAGCTCCTACACCTACCCTCGCTTGTCCGAAACGGCAGCAGGCATGCCCAAGGTAACGTGACATCCCTGGTGACGGTGCCACCAGGGCAGGGATCAATCTCTTCAGAAGAAGAGTGCAAAAAGTTAAGCACATGCAAAAAATTAAGGGCATGGAGCCACGCTTGGGGGTGTGATGCCAAATGTAGCCAGTAACGTCCCCGGTAGCTGTGCGGGTGTGAAAACCCTCCCACTTTACTCAGATATCTGAAAATGGATGTCAGGGACCGGTAGGTTTAGGATGTTTATTAAAAGGCAGGTTTGGAGATGGCCAGTTTTCAGGGGGTTTACTGGGGATTCCCACTAGCTCCAAGTTCTTTTGCAGCTTTTGTAGTGTTATTTGTAGAGATCTCAGCAGGAGGTGAGAAGCTGCTCTGGTTTGTATATCAGATACTTTTGTATTTGAATTGTTACTGTGCAAGGCTGAAACCTCTGTGGTTTAATATTTATAATGTATTTATGCTATATTTATATTACAAGGTTTATTAACCCTTTGCTGCTAATGAGAGTAGCAGTTTACCCCTCTCCACTTTGTTTCTAAGCAGTGAGATTAAATCAAAGCAGTTTATCTCAACCAAGATACTTTAGATGTAGTTAAAAAAAGGGTAAGGTACAAAAAATCATTTAAACCATAATATATCTTCAAGCAGTTTCTCTGCACAAATTGATGGCCTGCTCTGCCTTTTTTACTCTACAGGAGCAATATTGCCCATACAAGCTGTCTTACCCTATTTGCTGTAATTGTTTTTTAGTTAAAGGAATAAAGCTTTTCTTACATGTCTAGTCACATAGCTACAATGATGACCTGCTTAAATGTCTAATATTCTGCAAGACATGGGGTTTTTTCAGTGTAGATTGCATTGAATATTACTAATTTCCCCTAGCAACGGGTGCCAACATGATAGCTCATTTTTCCAGGGTTGAAACAGTCTTGGGTTGCTGTGACTTACCAAATGTACTGAGGTAGGTAGTTTGTTAGGTGATGTGATCCACTTTGGTGTTCGATGGCGATCTGAATGGTGCATTTTCTAACCATCTCTGTGCTCTGAGAACATGGCCCTGTCCAGCTGCAGACCCAGAAGAAGTCGCGGGTCTCTGCAAATCCATGACAGCCTAAGCCTGTGTCTTGCTTGCTCAGGTTTTTGGCTGCTTTTGCTGATCCTGAGGCTCTCCACAGTAAAGGGAGAGCAATGCATTTTTATTGCATTAAAGCACAGAGCTGGGATTTGGAGGTTGAGGATAAATCACGTGGGGAGTAGAAAAGTTACCAGGTGTCTTCACATGCCTTTTGTGAGCTTGGGGTATGGCGGGGGAGGATGCATGTGATAGTTAACTCTGCACCCAAGCGTGGCATGAAATACGTATGCTGGAAGTTGTGAGGAAAGCCTGGGATGGGCAATCTGCCATTTCCTTCATTGAAAGCAATCATTTGTCAGAGGGTAGAAAGGAGAAGGACAAATCCAGTAATTCTCAGACTTTCTTGTGCCTGCTGCTGTCAGTTTTACAGCATTCAACAGGGCAGAAGACAATGCTGTATTTTACAGGACTCAGTGCACTCCAGACACTTTGAAAAATATCCCATTAAAATGTAGTAGCAACTTTTATAAAAAGCAAAAAAGATGCCTCCGTGCAAGATTCATTGTGAGCTGTTCCTCTCCTCAGAGCATCAAAAATACTCCTACAGCCTTAGTGTATTGAAACTTGATGATTCACTGTTAAATGCAGCAATTTCAATTCCCAAACCCATCCACAGTTCCTGGAAGTGAATAGTAGTTTTTTGTCTTGGATGAATGCTGAAGAGTCTTCTTTTCAAGGAGGAATTAGTAAGATAATGGTTCATCAAATGGGCTTAGTAAATGAGAATCAGGTCTTAAATCAGATATTTTACAAATGAGATTGGCTTTAAAGTATCATGAAGAAGGGGGAAAAAGTAAGCAGTGAAAAAGTCTGCATGCACAAAATGCGTTTAACAAAGATAGTAATTTTGGCTTGTAAATGTGAAGAAGAAACTTAGTTCAGTATTATTTTCAGGTGATAGATGTCAGATGAATCACACGTCTGCGCTGTTTGGTCATCAGTGGTTCTAGCAGTATTTCATCGGAAGAGATCTCTCTGTGGCCTGGCCACAGCTCAGTGCCGCCATTTTCCTGCGGTGTGTTTTGCATGCAGGCTGTGCCAGGAGGACATGTCCAGCCTGGTGAAGGCAGAGCCAAGCCCTTACTATCAGAAACCCTCTCCTTTTTTTTGCTTCTTTCTCATGTACATGCCAGCAGCTTTCTGCACGTGCTGCCTGTCACCTCCACGCGTGGAACAGGGAGTCTTGGACATTTCCACAGGCAAAGCACCAGAGAGTAACCTTTTCCCTTGCAATCTCTCTGTGATTTACAGACCTTCCCTTCCACACCTTTTACTTTGGTAAACTGAAACCTAATCAAACAGAAATCCATTTTCCATTTACTGCAAGGTGAGCCCATCTCGCCAGGGGCTTGCCTCTCCCCTAAGAGGATTTGGGCTCTGGCTGCAGGGCTGCAGCTGCTGTCTCTGCCGCAGTCCCACTGCAGGCTGTGTGGGGACACCCACTCGGCTGAAAGGCTGCCCAAGCAGCCTGCTTTGCAGGGACGGTACACACCCCGTATGAACAAGCAGGTGTTTCCTCCACATGTGGTACAAAACAGTCATCGCCATCATCGGAGTGGAAATCAAAATAGATTTATCCATGGTCTTACATCCACCATTTAACAGTGAAAAGACCTGACTGCCGACATGGCCACGTGCGGATGCGGGTGATGCTGCGAGCCAGTGAAGCGACCCAGCCCGCAGCAGCAGCCGGGTGTCGTCTTGTACTGCGATGCTGTGATGGATGATGTCGTGTCAGAGCTTCGGCTGCTCCTTTGACCTCATCTTGAATGAGCGCAGGACTGGTTTCTTCTTGCCTTGGTAGTATTTAAAGAATTTCCTTTCAGTAGGTAACTGCATTCAGTAGCAGAAATAGAACCATTACTGGAATAAAGCATGTTTGATTTTGCCATAATGTCAAGTACTGCGTCAGGACACTGCCTCGGAGGAGAGGTTCAGCTGATGTACTCATTATAGCTCCTGATTTTTTGTAATTTTCGTGGGATTCAGGTCATGAATGAGTTTACGTTGTACTGCAATGCTAACCTCAAAAAGCTTTCAAAAATTCTTGGCAAGTACACTGAAGCCTTGAACTTTCATTTTAAAATTCCACTGTGGAATTCACTTTTTCCAACATGTTACGCCTAGGATGTGCTCAGAAATATCAGGCATGAGTGAAGCCTCAAATAATTCATTGGTGTGGATTTATCCAGCTTGAATTTCTAGATGAGGCTTTCCCCATCTCAGTAGTTAAAAGAAAATGCTGTATTTACAGCCAAACCAGTAATTTGTGTCCCTGCATACACAGATATATAGGACAGGACTAGATTGAGATCCCCTCGCTCCACCAAACCATCTGAGCACTTTTCTGTGTCAATTAGTTTGGCAGATGTAATGTCCTTCATGAGATTGATGGCATCTCTGACCCCCTTCTATTTTATGGCTCCCCCTGACTAAGTGAAATCATGGCTGTAATTATGTGGCTGTTTTGCTTAAACAAAACCAGAATCATAGGCGGTGGCTGCACAACGCTGTTACGCACTCACTGGATGCTCCGTATGGCTGGGAGCTGCCAACACGCGAGTCTCAGATGGAAGCAAACTCCAGCTTCACGTTTCCAAGAGAAATTTCTGAGCAGCCCCTCTGGAGAGGCATTCCCTCTTCCCTGCTAAACCTCCCGCGAAATGAAAAGAAGGGCATGCCCAGCTCACGCAGGAGGTAGGAAAGCACTGACACAATACTGTACTTGGAGGCTTTTCTTCCCGCACCAAGGCAACTCCAGCTAGAAACTCCTCCTCGCTGTGCAGCAGCCTACAGTGATAAATTGATGCTGCGGCAGATTTTTTTTTTTTTTTTTTTGCAGTCTTAGCATAAAACGGTCAAATGATGTTCCACCGCAGAATTCAATTTCACAGTTCAGTTGGGTCCTTGATTACACTGCCAAATTCAGATTAATGTGCATTTAACTAACATGGATCAGGGACTCCTGGCCGGCAGCCAGAAGTAAGAGTAACGACCACGCACTGTGTAGAGTTTGCTGCTCTGTCCACCCCCGTGCACTGCCACCAGAATTGATTGATTAAACGAACCCGTTGCCATAATTATTTGTAATTGTGCTACATCGTGAGCCTGTGTCAAATCACCCCACTGCCCCGCGAGGCTCCACACGTCATTAGGAGTCACATATGTTGTATCATAAATGTGGAGATGCTCTTTCCTGGGGGAAAACAAAAATGCGGGGTTTTTTTTCTATCAGTGGGTCTTTTTGTCTGGCATCCTTTTTGGTTTTTTTTAGTTTGGATAGATGCAAACTAAGATGTTTGCGAATGCAAAATACTTGTTTGCTTTCAATAAAAGAAAAGCTTAGAAAATAAAAAGAAAAGATAGGAACCTGCAAATGAACGAGGCCACCCATCAGGATAATTTCCTCCATGATTGTCTCTGATTTCAGATGAAGATTAGCGGTTTCATGACGCTGCAGTTAAGTAGTGTGTCACTCTGGAAAATGGTTTAAGAAATGGTAAATTGAATTAGGCTCCTCGTCATACTCTGGTGTGCCTGCATGCAAACAGCAGCCAGTAGGGCAAGGGAGGGAATGACAGGGATTTCAGGGTACCAGCGCCTCCGCAGCAAGAGCTTGGGTCATCCCTGAATCCCTGGAGAAAATCATAAGAAAAGATTAAGGGCTGGGAGTCAAACCTCAGGAACTGGTATTTGAAAGGAAAGACACAAACTGGAATTTACTAAAGGGTGGCTGGTTGTGAAAGGGCTGAATTCTGGGAGGAAGTGGCCCAGGGAGCCTGCAGGGCACTGCAGATACAGAGCAGGTACGCTTTTTGGAGCAGAGTTTCATTAAACTAAGATGACTGTATCTACAAACAGGTACCTGGACAGGAAGATGGACCTGAGATGCACAAAAGATCTTGTGGTCTTGCCTGGCCTTATTTTAGTGCTGATAAGAGCACAGCAGCCCAGTGGTCTAAAAATCTCTTTTCAGACACAGGGCACCAGTGTCACGTTGAAAAGAATGGGTGCACGTGGAAGCACATTGTGCCGGCAGCCACCGAGGACCTCCAGAGGTGCTGAAAATGAGCTGAGTGGATGGATGACAGCAAAGCTGTCTGTTCACCGGTGTTCACTCGGCTGCTTTTGCATTGCAGGTGGATTATGACCGAGCACAGCTGGTTGTTAGCCCCCCGCTCTCTGGATCGGACACCTACCCCAGAGGCCCAGTAAAGCTACCTCAAAGTCAGAGCAAAGTCAGCTATTCAAGCAGCAGCTACCAGTACCCTCTGGTCTACCACAAAGCGTCCCACTATCACCAGCCGTCTCTCCAGCCCAGTTCTCCCTATATTTCTACAGCCTCCTACCCTAGCTCCCCAAGTATCACGTCAAGTGCTTATCCCCCACCCAGCTGGGGATCTTCCTCAGACCAGCAGCCCTCCAGGGTGTCCCACGAACAGTTCAGAGCTGCCCTGCAGCTTGTGGTCAGCCCCGGTGACCCCCGGGAGTACTTGGACAACTTCATCAAGATTGGGGAGGGCTCCACGGGGATTGTCTGCATTGCCACCGAGAAGCACACAGGAAAGCAAGTGGCTGTGAAGAAGATGGATCTCAGGAAACAGCAGAGAAGGGAGCTGCTCTTCAATGAGGTATGTTGTTTTGGGTGGTGTAACAGGTTCTGCAGGCGGTAGCTTGAGCTGGACATGTGGGCCAAATGGCAACCTCAAGAGTGAAATATCTTTCTAAGAGGTGGTGAGTCCCACGCACATCTGTGCTGCATAAATGTTGTTGTATAACCAGACCAGTTTCAATGAGCTACATCTCCTCCTGGCTTTAAACCTATAATGCAGTGGAAAGTCACAGTAAACAGCTAAGAAATCTTGTCAGCTGGACCATGCAACATGTCCAGTGCACAGATATAGCCCCGCTGCCTTTTTCTGACCTTTTGCTGATGTATTCTTCCAAGATGGCAGATCCAAACTAACCAGACTGTTTAAGAAACATGTGCGCTGTATTCTCACATATACTGGTTTTTTGTTTCCTCCCTCCTCCCTCTCCTAACCATTAGCAGTACTTTTGCTTTCCTCATGGTTACTCAGCAAATTGCCGATAGTCCCTTTCTCATTGTACCATCAGTGCTAATTCCCACATCTCCTTTCCTGGTGAGTGGTTGCTGCCAGATCAGAGCCCACAGCTGCTGATGGAAGATTGTTTTCCCTGATGTTATTTTATATTTAAGAACACTGGTTTTCATTTGCCATTTTTTCACCCAGTTGTTTGTAGCTGAGTGTTCCTTCTGCAACTTGAGGAGTTTCTCCTTTTTTACTTCTTGCTCCCTTAACGAAGCTAGCGGTGCATGTTCTCTGCTTCCCTAGCAAAATCACTTGAGAATATGCTGATCAACACCTAAAACACCCCAGGTCCCCTGGGCACCTGTAAGAACTAACCTTTGATTCTAATCATTTGTTTCCCATATTTTAACTATAAGAGGGTCTTCCCTCGGAACAAGATAGATTGTTTTCTTTAAAACCTTCAAAAACTTAACATTTTTTTAACTAAAACATTAGATTTTTAACAAGCTTCACACGGTTCTCCTTTGCACAGTCTGTGACTCTACTGAGTATTTTGGCTTTGTTGTGCCTCTGCTGGAAGACTGCACTGAATCGGATTGCGATAGCTCTAACTGAGCATCTCTTGAACGGTAACATCTTCAAGCAGGTCCTACATGCTGTGCAGGACCAAGCTGCTTCCCTGACACGCTCCAGTCACTCCTGTCATATGACAGTTTCTTTTCAGTAGTGCTGAAATTCCTCCATCTATAATGAAGCCTTCACTGTCTCTTGTTTTCTCTCCTGATGGTCTTTCTGACATCCCTCGGCACCATGTTGTCATGGTTGCCACCTTGACTGTGCTGCTCTTGCTGTGGTCTCAATTCTGTGCAGTCCCTTTTAGATGTGGTATTTGAGTCATCTTGTAAAATATCCCCTAGATTATTAAAATTCCGTGCAAAGTACCGTTTAATGTATCATGAAGACTTTGATGGGTTGAGCAATGGATCAGGTCAATAATAATAAAAAAAAAAAATCTCTGTTCTACTGAAAGGAACTGGCAATAAAAAAAAAATATAAATTAAAAAACCTCTCCTGTTCTGCAGTCTAAAAAAACCCCAATTATCTACCACTTAAAATTTAGCAGCCAAGGATTCTTCCTTCTTCCTAATGCATTTACAATGACTGTTATTTTTAAGTAAATACACTGACTTTGTTTACACATTGGCGTAAGGATCAGGGAGGATGGGATTCATAGCAGAACCTTTACTAAGCTCAAAGAGAAGTACAGTGAAAAAGGTCAAAACAGGTGTCAGATAATGCTTGTAGCAATTCACATATCGTCGTTTTCTTCCTCACAGGTTGTAATCATGAGAGATTACCATCATGAGAACGTGGTTGACATGTACAACAGTTACCTTGTTGGTGATGAGCTGTGGGTTGTGATGGAGTTTCTGGAGGGCGGCGCTTTGACAGATATAGTGACTCACACGAGGTGGGTTGCGTGTGCTGTGCTGGGACCCCCAGCGTAAAGCCCACCGCGTGAGCCAGGCAGGAGGGAGATGCCAGGGATGCCTCTGCAACATGCCCTCTGGGCCTCACCTCCTGCTGAGGGAAGCTGGGTACCTCCTGGCTCTCTATATGTATTTTTAAATATATATTTATTACTGTGTATTTGTGTATATATATATACAAAATACATATATACAATCATAACAATGCACACTATATCTAGATGGAAAAAGTATAAAAATAAATATGTAACATATATGTATAGCTATATATGCATGTGTGTGTATTTTTATGTATCTATACATGCACGTATACTACGGCATGCTCACTTTACCAGCGTAAATAAGCCACTGCAGATGAATTCCTGTCAGTACCAGCATTTTTTAAATAGAAGGAGAAGAAATATCTGTAATGGCTTGCTGGTAGATGGGGATTTGCTTGCACTTCAGGAGGTAATTTAGCAGCCACATGACTTTTATCCATTACTTGCCGAAATAGCAGAAAAAGAATATCTTTTTCCTGTGGGGTGATCTCTGTTGTTGTTTTTTGCTGTCAAAACTATGTCAGTTCTAAGGGTGATTTCTCTGTGTACTCATAACACATGTACCCGTGCTGTCAGAAATGTTAACTGCAAACCAAGATTATTTGTGCTTAGGGTGGAGCTTGTTTACATATTTCAGTTAAGAGCGTACCTTTAGAGAGGGCGACTCGCCAGCACTGATGCTGCAGGGTACAGAACCGCGCTTCCGAGTGGAGATGTTAGATTTTACAGCCCTCTTTATATCTGCTCTTCACTCATCTTTTCCTGATAAGTAGGATAAAATGAGATAGGGAAGAGGAATTCTTTATTTAATTTCTTCCTCTTGAATAAAAAAATTAAAACTTCCACACCAAACTAGTGTGAGGGTGTTTAGGTGAGCAAGAAGAAAAGCAAGGAATAGTAAATTAGAAAATTTATCTTCTCTCATAGTTTAATGAATCCTGCCAAAAGCAGAGTTGTAACACAGCTATTTTATTTTTTTCATGTTGCCTTAGCTAATGTGCAGAAATAAATCGCAGTATTGCAAGTCATTTATTAACTACCGCTCCCCAAAACATTAAAAGCTGTATCTTTTAAAAGCAGACATTTCTGACAGGAGTTTAACAGCAAACAGATGTTCCCAGGACACCACTTCTTAAGAGCTGTCATCTATTTTTTTTGTACTCAAAAATAGTTGTTCCTTAATCTTCCTGGGTTTTTTTTTTCCTTGCATGACCTTCCCTCAAAGATTTTGCTAAAATACTGCAAATGGCACACAGAGCAGGAATCTCCACGGGTATTTCTCTGCTCACTTAGTAGAGATGCTGGGGACAGCCAGCGATGAGGCAGCGGTTCCAGGGCACGTGACCTATCCTGGCTGTTGCCATCACACTGTGGCAGATGGCTTCCTCCAGACTGGGAAGCCAGATTCTGTCCACATGTGCACAGAAATGAGGACTCTTGCTGTTTATTTTTCAACTAAAAATACTCAACTTTGAAAAGCATAAAAACAAAGAAGTGCTCTAGAAGAGCTACGCCCAGGGCCTGATGTTTTATCTACGCAATTAGGGGTGATTTTTCTCATATTTACTCCATACCTGTTTCCATCCCAGTAGTGATTTACCTTCCTTGGCAAGCGGTGAGTTTACTGTAAATAAGGCATTTCCATTATTTCCCAGAGGGAAACGGGCTCACTGGCACAGCCTACCTCACATAGTACACTCTGCTTTTTCAGTGCTGCAGGGAGACTTCTCCAGACCTCACTGCAGAGTTGCTCCTCACCCCTCATCTCCCCTTTTTTGACAGAAGCAGGACCAGAGTTGCCCCCCAGAGCCGTTGCGTAAAAGGTCTCCTGGCTGGTTGTGTACTGGTGTGAAGGGGAACTTGTACCTCTTCTCTCCGGCTCCCCTTTCCTGCTGTCTTCCTCAATGCTTAGCGTGTCTTTCCACCTTGCTGTTTCAGGATGAACGAGGAACAGATAGCGACCGTCTGCCTGTCCGTCCTGAGAGCTCTGTCCTATCTGCACAACCAAGGCGTCATCCACCGCGACATCAAAAGTGACTCCATCCTTCTCACAAGCGATGGGAGGGTGAGTGCCCAGCGTTTCCCCTGTCGTCTCTTGGGGCTGGCATGAAAATAGCTGTGCACAATCAAAGTGACACTAAAATAAAAAAATAAGGCAGATGTGTGAAACCAAGGGCTATGACCTGTGAAAAACTTCAGTTAGAGAGCTGAATTATTAAAACAGAGGCCTGGTCTGGCCAGTGATTGACATCTGTGCTGCATGCAGGGTTCCTGTCGGGGATCAGAGCTGTCAAAATGCAGTGTCAGAAGAAACTGTGCCACATGGGTGATTGTTAGGTGATGAGAGACCTTCTTTTACACTGCACCACTACTACTCTGATGCCTCTCAAACGTATTTTTGTTTTGCATTTAACTCTCCTTTAGTTAACAAGCTTCTATACATTTGCTGTGTTTTCCCAAGCTAGTTAGGAGGCTATACACCAATCTATACAAATAGGAAATCGTCGTGCATTACTGATGAAACACCCCCCTGATAGTGAGAGTAGCTCTTACCATAGGTATGCTTGCAAGATGCTTGATAATACCCGTCCCACACTTCCATGGGATGCTGCTGTCAGTGAGCTGGGCTTTCTTTGTGTTCTTAATGACTGGGGAGAGAGGTAGACAGAATAGAATAAAAGAGAAGAGAAAAGTGAAGGAGAGGAGAGAATAGTTTTGCTTGCAAAAGACCTTTAAGATCATCAAGTCCAAGCATTAACCCAGCATTCCTAGCTCTCCACTAAACCATGTCCCTCAGCACCACATCTGCATGGCTTTTAAATCCCTCCAGGGACAGAGACTCCACCACTGACCTGGGCAGCCTGGCCCAGGGCTCTACAACCCTTTCTGTGAAGAAATGCTGTACATGACCTGCTCAGTAAGCGAAATAAAGTTTGCACACCAAAAAAACTATCATTTCAGCAGTGTTTGGTCCCACAGAAATGATTGATTCCTTTACAAGGAGAAAGGTGGTTTTGGGCAGTAGCTGTAAAACTTGAGGCATCTAAAACTTGAAGCACCCAAAGGCTTAGGTGGAGGAAAGCAAATCACCCTTAAATAGCAGACCCCAATTTCTGTTTGAGTTGGGCACTACTTTGCATCTCACCTTGTGGTCTCATTGGGATAATCTGAGTAGAAACTAATGCACTTACGGCAGGCAGTTCCCTCAGCAGGGCAAGGGTTACACACTTGGCTAAAGCAAGACTTAGTGGCTTGGACCTGAGCACTCGGTCCGGAACCAAACCTAGGTCTTCTCCTTCAGGAGGTAAAACTTGGCTTCCCAGGCCTGGTCTGATTCTCTAATCAAAGGCTTACCTTAATAATTTGGTTCCCACTTCCTCAAGGGAGAGGGATTTTCTTCCTGCAGCAGTCACAGGCTGCTCCGTTTCATTCTGTCAAGGGAAGAAAACTTCACATGTGTAGGAGTTTTTCAGTTGTGATTTGAATCCGTGTTGCTGAAATAGCATCTGATCTGCATACAGTGCCTTGTTATACTCATTACTCTAGTACTTATTATCTGCATTGCAGATTTCTTCATGGCTGTGTTGTGCAATTATCTTTTTTTAGAAAATTGTCTTTTATGTACTCGAATGAGCAATAGATATGCATAACTTCTTGTGCTCCTACAAAAGAAGATTGGGCTCTGCTTCCAAAATATGCAGTGTTTCTTCCATTCTTCATCCTGCAAACTGGAAAATACATTCAGCACAGAGAACTTGGCTATTACTTGATTTGTTTTAGAAATGCCAACAATCATTTCTTAATTATGTTAAAAATAATACTCTTAGTTTTAAAAAAAGTAATGTCTTGTACCAAATCCAAAAGAAAACAAATCAGTGTTGATAATAAAATGCTGGTCTACATAGGGCAGGGATTTGTGCAGCTCCCCACTTCAGTCGTCCCGGGGATTTTTGGGCTCACTTTGTACCCCCAGGTGCTGAGTACATGATGGGACACCCAGCTTATGGACCTTGGACATGGGGCACCGTTGCACCGTGCAGTGTCTGGCTGGGGGCGATGTGGTTTAGGCTAATGGCTTGGAAAACCCTTATTATGGCTTCTGGGCCTCCAAATAAATACAGGGCTGGGGGGTGGGGAATAACAACTGTAACCTTAAGGAACAAGCTGCAGAAGGGCGTGATGCCGCCGACCAACGCTCATACCAGCTTTGTTGGGGATCGGAGGAGTTTTCACCTTGGTGCTGTACAGCAACATGGAGGAGGACATGATAATTTTCCATAATTTTTGTTGTTAAAAAACAGCAAAACACAAAGAAAACAAATTAACAAAAAGGAAAAGAAAAAAAAAGAAGGAAAAAAAACCCCAACAAAACACAAACCTGCCATAAAAGTCTAAGCAGGCACATGATGCAGCAGGAGCTGCTCTCCAGAGTGCTTGTGTATCCCATTATTTCTATTTTGGGTCACTGCCACAGCTAGTCAAGGACAGTACCTCCTGTAATTCACGACTTCCTGAGCACAGGGAGCAGGTCCCCTTATCTCTTAGAGCTGTTTGGGAAGTCTTGTACCCTTCCCTGTCCGCCTCACATTAGCTCTCCTGCCACATAAAGACAACAGTTTCACTAGTATGGTCCAAAGTGTGAGGTCCTGCTCTTGAAAACTCCATGGCAGGGGTGTTGCTTTCTCTGAGTCGTTATCCCTGTGGTAAAAGAAACCCTGGGTGAATGACACACGTTTCATGTTTTCTGGCAACCTCACAATTTGTATACCTGGTACAAATAGTGGTGTGTATCACTTGAAACATGAGTATTATAGAATATCAGGATGCATACTTAGACTGCAGACCTGGGGGTTATCTAAATAAATAATAGTAGATTCATTATAAAACACTGTTACTTCTGGATTTTTTGCTTGCCTTCTATTTTTTTTTAAATCTTATAAGCCATTTATCACCTCCACATCTTTTGCTGGTGGAGAGGCAACGAGTTATGACAGGCGATCGTAGTAATGAGCACTGCTGCCCCTCTCTCCTACTACTTGCCTTCATTTGAACCAGCCCTGTGTTCCCCAGGCTTTATTGCCATCTCCAGCCACACTACCAAAACTGCTGCTGCCCTGTTCCAGGCTGCAGCTGGACATGGGTGTCTCAGAGGTTATTCAAGAAGGGCTTTTTCATTTCCTTTACTTTTCAGATTAAATTGTCTGACTTTGGGTTCTGTGCCCAAGTGTCCAAGGAGGTCCCCAGGAGGAAGTCGCTGGTTGGGACACCATATTGGATGGCACCGGAGGTGATATCCCGCCTGCCCTATGGCACCGAGGTGAGCACCGTGGGGCAGCCAGAGCGGCAGTTTTCCCTCTGCTTGGTGCCTTGGCCGACCCCACCGAGCCCTCTTAGAATCACGCAGGTCAAATGCATTGTTTACACAGACCTGTGAAATAACAGCAATTAGGTTTTGCCCCGGAGTGCTACATCAGGCCTTCTTTTGAAGTGTTCCTCCAAGGCAAAGTCATCAAATCACGAGTCCATTTAGTGCACTAAACAATGTATTGCTTTCATGTATTTTTAGCTTAGGGTGCTGTATTAAAGGAAGCTGGCATCATTTTTACATCATGAAAGACCCTTTGATGATCTTCACCATCAAGGCTGGAGCTGCAGTTACAGGTGTCTACACCTCATATGACAAACCAGCAGCCAAATTCATGCCTATACTGCACAGACAAGTCACATCGGTATTTGCAAGACCTTCAGGCCAAGAGCCACTCTGCTGTCATCATCCAGCTCATGCCTGAGATCCCTTCCTACAGAGGAGTGCCGGCAAAGATGCTGGCAAGGTCCTGTAGGGTCTCAAACGCAGGAGTGGGCTGCACTGCCACCCTCTGCTGTAGCATTCTTCTCCACCTTGGCTCGTTTCTTGCAGTCATTGCTCTCATTAGTTGAGACTGGAAAAAAGCCTATCTGTGGGAATCATTTTAAGCACTGCTAAATGGACTGAACAAAGTGATTCACACATTTTTTATTGGAGCTCTTCAGATGAGCCCAGAAAGGTGGGGACCCAGCAGCTCTGCAGTGCTGTGCCCCATCCTTTAGGAAGCTCTGAGTCACAGCACTTCGGCACTGCCAGCCTGGGAAGAGCAATCCCCTCTCCCCTGCTCAGCCGTGACAGTGACTCACACCTCCTCAGCCAGAGCCACGGCTGCATTTTCCTCCTCTGTTTGGTGCGGGGAGTCCTTTTCTGCTTGATAGTACCTATAGTAACAGCTGCAGAGAGCAAATCTGCAAGACAAATATAGATAAGATATATTTATACACAGATAACCACACATACGTATTTCTAGTTACACACACACACACACACACACACACGAGAAAAATGAGTTGAGAGGCCTGAGATGGGAGACACTGCATCTTCCCATCTCGCCGCAGGGACTGAGCTGGCACAGGCAGGCACCCTGCAAGCACCAGTGCTCACCCAGGTTGTGTGGCATTGTAGAAGACATTTCAGGGACAATAACATCAGCTATTATTAGGCTATTAATAGCAGTGAAGGGATTATAAAGTGGCTGAACTTACAGCTACATTAAGTTTCCCCACCAGGAGGGGGGAAAACAAACAAACAAACAAACAAACAAACAAACAAAACCCCAACCAAAAAAAAAAAAAACCAACCAACCAAACAAACAAAAAACACAAAACCCCACAACAACAACAAAAAAAAACCGACTGGGATTTAAGATGAAGGCTGGTGTTGGGAAAAGAACAAAAGCACTATGAACTGGCCTTGGCTGCATTTGGGCTGGCAAATGACTGTCATTACAGTCATCAGAGGATTGGGGTTCTGGAGCAGCTCTGCAGCAGGGCAGGACTTCAAAGACCAAAAAAAAAATATTAAAGATTTGTGGGTTGGTTTTGGTGTTTTTTTCTTAAAGCTCTAGCTGAATTACTTTCCAAAGGGATTATATAACGTGTTACCTGCGCTTGCTGGAAACAGGCCCAGTGCAGCGAGTGCTCGCATTTGCCACAGGCTCTCAGCTGGGATTCCTGTCAGTGTTTCAGACTTGAGAACAAGTGTAGATGATTTCACAGCAGCTGACCTGTGCTCTGCGTGCTCACTGGCAGCACCCTTCTGCAGCACTGCAGCGCCAGCCTGGGGTAACTGCTCCACAGGTCCAAATGAGTGCAGCTGAACTGCAGGGCAGTAAGGTGTAGCCAGCCTCTGACACAAGCGTGTCAGATGATGCCTGACCAGTGTTCCGTGGGCATCATCGAAACCAGCTGCGGGCCCACGTGTGTCTATTCTTTCTACTTTATTTCTTCAGTGCACTTACCGCTCAGGAGCAACAAATAGTTGTCAGCTGGTTATAAAAGTTTGACGGTGCTGGCTTGCCTGAGACAGCAGGTAAAACAGCCTGTGCCGGCTCAGGGGTTTGCATGAACCCAAGTGCTGAGCCCATCAGCCCCCTCGCTGCACTCCCAGCAGTGTTTACGAACAGACTGTGTGTTACAGGTGGATATCTGGTCCCTGGGCATCATGGTGATAGAGATGATAGATGGCGAACCACCCTACTTCAATGAGCCACCGCTGCAGGCCATGCGCCGAATCCGGGACAACTTACCGCCCCGGGTGAAGGACATGCACAAGGTCAGACTTTCTGTGGGTGATGTCTCGCATGTACAAATGTTTAGTAAAATCATAGCCACACGCTGCCATGATCAAGAGCTAAACTGCATCTTTAAAGTACCACCTTGAGCAGTGAGGTCCTACATAGGACTTATAGGGAGGATGTGAGGCCAAAGCCATCGGCAAACCTTGGCCTCTCTGTGCCCATCACTGGCTTTGCTTTTGCAGTATGATGTGACAGCAGAGGGAGATGAGCAGAGCCTCATGCTCCCTGTACTTCCCACCCTGCCTAAGGCCCAGAGCAAGTCAGTGCATCAACCCTGCTGTGGAAGGTTTGGCACATCCATGCCCAGTGCCAAAGCCTTTGGTGTTCGTGACGTCAGGTCTGAGCCCTCAACGTAAGGCAACGGTTTTCTCACTGCATGCAAAACTGTGCAGAGTGCTCTCCTGCACCCCACTGAGAGGCAAATATTGTCAACATTAACTGTATAGACAAGACACATGACCCTTCAGCTTGTTGTGTCCCTTGCTTTCCAAGAAAAACGGGGTGTACGAACCCAGCATAGGCTGGAAATGAACATCTTTGTCACCCCTAACACCAGTGTGATGTTGCAGGTCTCCTCAGTCCTCCGGGGCTTCTTGGACTCAATGCTGGTGCGGGAGCCCTTACAGAGAGCCACAGCACAGGAACTGTTGAGACACCCGTTCCTCAAACTGGCTGGGCCCCCGTCTTGCATCATTCCGCTCATGAGACAGCACAGGCATCGCTGAAGTTGGCAACTTTTCGGGAGGAGGCCGATGCAGAGTCTGAATGACAGTCGTGTGGGAAATCTGGCAGCTGAGTGGGAACCACAGGCAATAATGAGCGAAACCTTGTGGAGGGGAACCAGCATCACGATAATACTGTGGTGTATAAAACCCCAAGGAGATGCTCTCGGGGGCTGCGAGGGCCAGGGGAGCAATCCTGGCCCCCAGCCAGGTGGCTGCGCTCCACCCTGGACCATGGCACCCCAGTGCTGTTGTCTTCTTGGCCATCCAGGGAGAAAACACCAAATGCAAACAAGGTTGGAAAGATACACTTAATAGATAGCACAACCCGAATGAAACACCAGAATTTTATTGCAGGCTACAGCAGCACTTCTGTTTCAGAAGAACATTTTTCTGACGATAAAGCACTTTTTATCTCAGTCATAGCAGCGCAATGTATTTTGCAACTAATTTGTAGTTTCTGTACAGTACCTTTTGATAATTTGCAGTACTTTGTCATGTAACTGTTGTGTTAGTTGAAGTGGTAAGTGTAACTTAGAGAGAATTTGAGAAGATAAAATTTCCTACTTTTATAACCCTTTTGAAAACAAGGGAAAAAAAAAATAAAAAAAATCACCTTTAGGAATTAGAAGGTTTTGCAGATTTTCCATGGAGGCGAGGAGAGCTCTCATCCCACCATCACAGCAGCCTGATCAGCTGGCACTACCCGATGCTTTCGGGCACACTGGCAGTCTGGCCTTGGGCGCTCACCCTCCCAGTGCTACCCCTGGCGCAGCGGCCGTCAGAGCTGCTACTGAATGTTAACCGTGAGCAGCCTCTCTCTCCCTCCCCCTTTCTCCAGTGGTGGGAGATGACACAGCTGGCAAACCTTTGCTCGCGGGTTGCCTTCTCCCACCATGGCAGTCCCTTTGTTTTATGCCACCATGAGGCCAGTTTTGTTATCAAAAAAAAACCCCTCTGTTAATTCTGTCACTTTCTATGGCAGTGAGAAGGGATGGCAGGAGTCTGTCCGTCCATCCACCTGGCCTGCCCAGCAGGTATCCTCAGACAGACCATTGTGATGTGTTATGAGATGTTTGCCATATAGAAGAAGTCGTGCTGCTGTCTAGACCTTTTTGAATGTTGATGCAACAGTTGACTACTACAGTACAATTTTGTGTTATTTGTTGGATGACTTTGCATGTTAACCGTAGGCCTGAATAGATTTGCCTTTAAAATTTTTAGAAGTGCTTCATAATTATTTCAATGATAAATGAATTTTATTTATTAATGATTCGTTCTTTTTAATTATGTATGATATGAAAGCCATGTTTTTCAAGGTTTTTGGTTTTTTTCTTACTGACCTCATTTTATGATATCATTAAGAAACACAAAGCCAATTTTGTGAAAACACAGTTTCTTTCTTATTATGGACTTGGAGAGTGAATAAATTAACTGTTATTTATTGTAGTAAATTATAACCAAACATCTAAGCCTGGCAGGAGCTGTTTCTTAAAGATCTTTCTCTGTGATAATAGAGTTGCCAATAGTAAAGAAGCTCCTTTAGTACCGCCCTTAAAAAGTTAAATATTTGAAGAGAGAAAAACAATTAAAAGAGGTGATAAATGCGAACTTGACCATTAACTGTTCTTACATCTGCGTGTCTTACCCCCCCTGCTGCTTTCTCTTCTTAACCCTGTTTGCACATTTTAAGAAAACACTACAGAAGATGCATTTGGCTTCCACCACAAACATGCTCCTGGTACCCACCTGCAGAAACGTGGCAGAGCACGGCACCCACGGTGTTCGGAGGCGTTTCTGCTTTGTAGGCTTGACAACTCAGGAAAACAGGCTGCACCAGTACAGACGAAACTGACATACTAGCCGCAAAAGTAAACTTTTGTAACCAACTTTGAATAAAAAAGGGGTTGGGGTTGGTGGGGGTTTTTTTCTTCAATATTCAGCACATTTTAGGCTGTGCAACGGGAGAATTTTCTGCAACTTTCTTATCATTAGATACTTTAAACAGTATTCATCAAGTTTACTGAAAGTTTTGTCTATTTCAGAGGGGTTTTTTGTGAACACCAACTACCGATGAGACAAATGCACTTGCAAGTTAAATAAATTAATTAATAAATGCTTTAATTTTCTGTGTGTTTCTTTTCCCCGTGCCTGTGATCTATTTTCTAAGTTGGATTCAGTCACATAGCACTGGACCGAGCAATTAACAGGAAAAAAGATGGTCCTTATATATATATGTGAGATATATATACATTTAAATACATATCTACATTTATATGTAAAAATATATTTATACAGCTGCCCCTGGTGATTTTAAAGTGTCAGTGGCCATGCCTGCATCAAAAGGCAGCTGCTCAGCCCTGGTCCCTTTGTGTGCATCACAGCCACATCCTGGTTCCTGGTGTGGGGTTACAGGGAAACCCCGGCCTCAGCGAAGGTCACCAAGGGTTGGGCTCCAGTACCGTGAAGTCTTAGGGTTAGGAAAGCCACTGGATCCAAAATAACACCTGTCCCTACCTGCCAGCCACAGGAGGCTGTCAGGAGCCAGTGGCTGTACAGGCACAAGAAACAGGTTGTTTTGTATGTATCAGTTTAAGGTATTTGATGAGTGCAGTGCTGCTGTTCAGATATAATTTTCCAAATCAAGAAGGTAGGAGTAAACCCCCAAAAAAGAACATCTCAGTGTAAATAATTTTTTATCATGGTTGATGGCACAATCACAAACACCCACGATGAACTACAGGCCGTGAGATCCTGACTGTGCCTCCACACAGAGTAAAGGAAACAAAGACTTAACAGTTGTCCCAAGCACATCAGACTTAACAAACACGGACTAACAGGTTGGAGAGGCTGAAGAGCCCCTGAATGACTGGGAAAAAAAGAAAAACAACCAAAAAAAAACCCCAACTTTAATTTGCCATAAGGAGGAAAGAGCAAAGGCTTAGGGTTTCCAGTGCAATGGGCGGTGGCAAAACCAGCCAGCCGGTAAGCTAAATACCCCAAATACATTACCCACCAAAGTGAAGGGAAAAAGAAATGGAAGTACCTTCCCACCCCTGAAGATGCCAGTCCTGTTCAAGCCCAGAGCACCCCTTTGACACGCACTGACCTCCCCCTTGCACAAAAAGAAGCTTTCCCACGGCAGAAATCACCAGTGTGGTTTGTGAAGCCAAAGCAAATGACGTAGCTAGAGAAGTATTTAGAGAAAAATCCACTGCCACCCAAGATACCATGATTTTGCCATTCTGAAGGGCCCCCGCCACCCTCGCCCCCGCACCGGGCCTCCCCAGCCCGCCCGCCCCCCCCCACACCCCCTCACACTCCCATCCAGCCCCCTACACCCCCCTCAGGCCCCTATAGACCCTGTGGACCCCCTATAGCCCCCTCAGGCACCTATAGACCCTGTGGACCC
>JAAGNO010009516.1:0-11403 GCA_033439905.1 Ceryle rudis | reverse complement strand
TGCCGCGCAATCGCTCCGCGTGCGGATGAGCCGCGTTGTCCGCTGCGCGGCCGGGGGGGGGGGGCGGGGGGGGGGGGGGGGGGGGTAGCGAATCTTTAAAAGAATTTTTTTGTGAAGAGCTCTGAAACTTGGATTAACAAGACAAACCTTTTCCTCTTAATAAAACGCTTTGAGTTTAACCATACTTTTACTACAATCTAACTAGTAAGTAAATAAAATACTCTGAAGTTAGGGCCCCTATATATTTCTAGTAGACATGTTTGTATACTTTTGGGGAGGGGATCTGGTTTCATAACAGAATGTGTGGCGTCACACCACTATCTCTCTTAGCACTGCACTGTCAGTTCCTCCACTTCCTAACACCTGATAGTATCAAGCAAATTTGACAGAGGGGCAGCAGTTTCAAAGGTCTTACATCTCCACAAGTTTTGTTGACCTATCACAAGGTGTACTGAAGAAAGACTGAAGCCAAAGCTCAGCCATACACAGAGACACCAGAGTACCCACAAGGGAGAGAAGCTCTGTGAAAAAACCACTATGGGAAAAAAACACACACAAAACCTTCCTGGCTTTCTTCACTTTAATAGCTAGTTGTGAATAAACTACTGGGAAAAACCCTGCAGCCTCCACTCAGAGAAATCTGTCTTTGAACACTTGAGTTTGCTGCCTGTTTCACTTAAATACCAGCCTCTAGTCCAACTCCCTGTCCTCCAAACTATCAGTAAAATCAAGGGGAAGTACTGTCACACTGGAATGACAGTGAGGTGCAGCTCAGGATAACCAGAGGGAAAGGTAAACTCTATGGTGTTCACATGATAGCATGCTTCAGCAAGGCATGACACTTTACCACAAAATATAGCACCTTGACTCATTTTAGGATTGTCTGCAAGTAATAACAATAACCACTTTAGGCTCCAGTTCTTCCCCTTCCCTCACCTACACGCTTTTGACATAAGTGCCCCAGGGTCTTCTCCTTTGCCTCCACCTGAGCACTAAGAGCTCTGGGTCCCCTTTTACAAGCAGGGGTTCACCAGCCTATGTGCACATGCAAGACCAGACAGAGAACACTGCTGTCACAGTAGTGGCACCATTCATTTCAATGATACTACTGCAAAGGTACAGTATTTCTCAATGTGAGCATGGACATCTCCCGTTAAATCACACAGTTAAGAATAAACTAACACCACTAATGGAGAATTAAACTGTGGTGATTTTCATACTGCAAATGATCCTTAGTCTTCCCCGATTATCATCAAGTGAAGTCCAATTCTGTTGCCTAGCAATCTGTCTAGAGAAACTTCTATGTTGCCAGCAACAGATTCAAAGACCTTGCCTTTGCTCTCATGCTACAATAAACCAGCAACAACTCCGTTACCAATCAATAAAATTGCACTAGTATACAAAGAAGAATCTGACCTAATGTTGTTGTCTCAGGTCATTTTCAATAATCCTACAATTAGAGAAGCCAAATTAAACATTTAACATTTGGCCTTTGCTGTTGCTTCTATATTAGCTAACACAGATTAAAAGCATGTAATTTTTTCAAGAGTTCACAAAGGTTTTTGATATGTTCTTATTGTGCGCTAGAATTTAAAATACTACATTTTTTAACATGTAATAGTAACCTCAGACTCTAAAATACATCTACATTGGAGTTACTCTGATTAAGCACCCACTAGACTGTTAGATTAGATTATGGACTGGAGTGGACAAAAGTCATCAATCTCCTATGAGAAATTCAGTGCTACAACAGTGGTTAACAGCACTTCTGCAGATGAAACAAGAAGTAACAAATTCAAAGAGTGCCAAGAGGGAATTTTTAAAGTTTTTAAAACTGAAGCCTATTATTAAAATGTCATCACTTTTCTATCATGTTTTACTGTTTTGCATCCTACATTTTCTACCATTTGCATGATTCTCCCAATGTTTATATTTTAGTCTTGCTAGGAAACACATCTGCAACATCAATTATGATTACTAACAGCATGTACACCGTAAACACCTGCGGATGTACACAAAGCATAAACAAAACATACTCACACTGGTGTACAGTATAGTCTCCTCAAATAGAACATATTAAATGGAAGTGTTCTGATATTACATTAAGTAGAATATTAAAGCTGCAGCAGAAAAGTGGAGATTAAGGAGACCGGTTTTATATATCATTTTGCCTTATACTTACTTTCTTTTTAACCTATATATATAATGACACAGCACACACAGTAAAATTATTTTGCAGATACACAGCAGAAAGATGATTCCCCTAAGCATCACCGAATGAGCACACAGCATACCTTGGGAGGGCTAGACCATGTGTGGTGCACACAGAGAACCACTGGAAGGACCATCGCATGCAGTCGTCTCCATCCGCATTTACACAACACACCTCAAATACGTTTCAGAGAACGTATTTCTATGATGCTGGTTCTACGAATTAACAGGGCTTGGGGATGGACATCAGTTTGATGGCTGCTTTGGCAGCTCTGCAAAGAGATGATGGCAATAGGACAAGTATTCAGCTCTATGCTCTGACACCATTTTCAAAGGCAGCCTATTTGCCAAGTGCATCGATGGGGTTAGTTCAGGCCCAGAGGGCAAATCCAGATGTACATTTTGAAACCCGAACAGTCCAATTTATCAGACTTCAGAGATGTTCAAAGTTTGGCTCCTGTGAAAACCAGCTTTCACTGAGACACTCAACGTGTCACAAGCTCAGGAAGCCATGCTGGAAAGTTACAGCCTTTAGCTATTAGCTGAACAATTACCTCTCAATCAAGACTAATCTTGTGAGCCAGCCAACACCTCCAAAAGAAGGAAAGGAGATACCTTGGGAGACATGAAAAATTAGGATCCACTTCTGCAGTATTTTCTCAGGAGAACTCTGTCTTGAAACAGCAGTTCTGCCTTATTAGTAAGTGGAAGACTTGGAAACAACTAACATCTTGGCACCAGATCATACTTGCAATATGAATCAGGACTTCACATTTTTGGAATGTCAAGAGTTGATTTAACAAGAAACTCCTGCTTAATGCAACCCTTTCATCTAGGCATGTGTCACCTTCAAGATGAGACAGCTTGTGATGCCCAGAATTCAGAGGGGAGGAAAGGGAGGAACTAAGGGAATATAAGTGAAAAAAAGGAATAAGTGGAATTACAGAAATAATTGACAAATGTTTCTTTCATGACTTCAGAAGAGAATGTGTGATGACGTGAATACTATTAATACTCTAGTTACAGGAATCTGGAATTTGTGTGTGTTGTATTTTGGAAAGAGGGGATTGATGTTGCCTCTTAACCTTGGTAGCAGAGGGGGCAAGACAGACCTGGGTCTTAACTGGCACAGCCACTCTTAGGTACTCACTTGTGGTAAAAGAAGGAAAATTTTCCACACTCCTTCCAGCTCTTGCTGGAAAGCCACCGTTCAAAACTGTCACTGCATGGCAAGGTATACCAGAGCAGCTTTTCCTTTTTTTTTTTTTTTTCTCCTCATTGGTCCCCCATAACAAAACAGCCCTCTCGACATCATGCACAGCAATCAAACAGACACATCCATTCAGGATTACAAAACACAGGTGAAATGCTCTGATCTGAAAAGTTGGGCTTGAAGCAAATCTGCTACCGGAGGTAAAATGACACTTCCCAAGCGCAGCTGCACCAGTGGACAATTTTATCACACCTAATATTGACTGAGCTTTCACTGACACCAATCCATGAGTAAAATCCAACATAGAATATGAAATTATGTCATTCTCCTTGCCTGAAATACACTATTCTATTCAACTGCCCCATTAACTAGTGAATTAATTACGATGACATGTGCAGGTAAAGCTTTTTTACTCAACTTTAACTTACCTTTTCACAATTTAACTCTTAAATGCCAGCTACAGTGAAATACTTAATTTTAATACATTTCTTGAAGATGGAAAAAGGGAACACCATTAGGATAAAAAGGGATAACCATGAAAAGCTGAGTGCACTGTACTGCTGCATGCCTATGGCCCCATTTGGAACAATCAGCACTGGGATGAAAACTGAATGAGATTATCATCTGGTAGGCAGAAAAAGTTGTATCAATTATTATCCTTTAAAATGAGCTCAGAGACACGCAAGTGAATAATCCATTGAGTTAAATGACTTAAATTGAAATCTGAGGGTGAGCTGGGGAAGCATACTTATGGCCAAGAAAGAAGAACACGAGCCCGCTCTGGCAGAACAGCAACTCTGCCCACAACTCCTCTTTTTGTTCACTGCCATCACACCCGCCCTTGTTTCTGGTAAGCCTGCCCCAGTTTCTACAGCTGTCCAAACTATGGCCTTTATTCAAAAGCTGACTTCAATTAAAAGGGAGCATTACTCAGCAGTTAGAGCCATGCCCTCCTTAGCCTTTCCAATTCCCTGATGTAGGCAAAGATATGTGCAAGAGAGATGGGTACATGCATCATTCAGGAACTGCTGGGAATTAAGGTTTCCTACCTGAACTGTCAACCAAAAAGTCTGCGCACTTTTCCCACTAAAGGACAGAACCGGACCCTTGTGGTCTTAGCATGCATTCTCATGTGCAACCATTAGCACACGTGCAAAGAACACAGGTTTGCAACATATAAAATTTAATAAACTTCTACAAACTATGCTTACTGTGCTGCACAGGGCAATATGGCAGTATCCAAGGAAATGTTACTGCACGTGGCTCTAAAACAAACAATACCTTACATAGCTACTTCACCCTCTTCTGAAAAGAGGGAGCTGAGAACATGGGTTTTAAAATGAGGTTTCCCAAAGATGCCTTAATTTTACACTCATTGTTACTGGAGAATATTTCTGCAATTAAAATAATTATACAGACTGAAACTAAGATTGACTCTGAGTTTGATTCTGCATGTCAACTCAAAGGAAAATGCCTTGTGATTTTAGAAAAAAAAAAAAAAATCTGCAAAATGTTTCCTTTAGAGATGGCTATATCTCTTTCCAGAAAACCTCTGAAAAGTTTTTCAGAAACTGAGACTTCATACCTCATTGCAGCTGGCTGGAAAGAAATGCGGGATACCATTTTTTGCCTCTGTGTTCTGTGACGATATTCCAAACAGATCCATTTTACACAGACATGCTATGCAAACGCAATTTCAAGATTTCACTTCTGAAATTCAATGCCTGTGGAAGGACACTTGTCCCATACAAAATTCCAAATGATTTTCACTGAGTCTTGGTCTCACAGTACTTCCATACAATGATCCTACTGACAAAGCATATACATATATATACACCATTCCCCTTAATTTCCCTAAGATTTTCCATAATTCCCATCATAAACCAATGTAACATGTACAGCTGTAAAATATTTGTATCTGAAAAGCAAGGAAGTAACTACATCCATTCACAATGAAAGCAGAGACTAAAGACCTAGGAACATAATACAAAGCCCTAAATATTCCCTAAAGATGGATTTCCTCTGCTCATAATTTTGGACTGGACTAGCTCAAAGGGAGGAAGCCAACATGTGGACTGGCAGCAGTGAGCTGTGCTGTTCCCACCTGGGATCTGTCTCTGCACCAGTATCTCTGCCCTGAAGTTAACACCAGCGGCTGAGGCACCCACCACTGGGGCCTTGGATGAATTTTCCATGGCCATTGATATCTGCCCCCGATCTCTCAAAAGAGATGTGCTGCAGACATGCCCAATTTACACATGGTGTTTGCAGCTTTTTCAAACTTAATGTTAAAGCCACTAAACCCTTTCCTCTGAAATTCTTGTTCCCTCTACTCAACCAGACAGCCACGCAGCATTTACAACTAAAAGCACACAAATCTTAAGAAAACCTTGTAAAAAATACTTCCTTTTCACCCTGCTTAAAAAAATATTTAGATAAAGGCTTATGTGTTGTAAAACAAGGTCACTGTATGAACCAAGAATGTAAATTCTCAGGAGAGCAGAATTTAGAACATACTATTAAAATAAAAAATGGTACTTTCCTCTAAAATACAGTGAAAATTTAAGAGGCAAAGTTAAATACCACAATGAAGTTTAGTACATCATCTTTACTGGCTTATAAGATAAACAGTCCAATTTATGACATTTAAAGTGTTATCACATATGGTTACAAGTTCAACTTCTGAAACTAGGTCACAGGTCATCAAAAGGAAATTCATAGGAAATTATGAAGGAAATTAAAAGAACACAAATGGGCAAGAAAACTAGTTTATATAATCTAGGTTCTCCCAGCACAGCTTCCTGTGTTATGATGAACTCAGCTTCCATACTGAACTTTGCCTTTTCCAGGCCACATGAAGTAAGTATTTCTGAATTGTCTATTATACACTTCGGGCCTCAAAATGTTGAGGTCAAATTCACTACAAAGGGCCATTAATTTAAAAAAAGAAATACATCTGGGAAAGAAAACAGTAGCTGGAAAAAGTTTTTGAGATCACTAAATGCAGATTTCTACTATCAGCACCTCAAGAACGGGTGTGCGAGATGCTTCATGGACACGCATACCTCACTGGGGACAGTACCCAAGCTCAAGAAGAGATTCTCGTATTGTTTCAGTTCCAGCATGCCAGACAAACTGCAGCTGCATTGTCTATCATGTTTGGAAAGATGATGATTAGCATCCAGGACTCTGTTCTACTCTAATGCTAGACATGCTTTTCAACCTAAAACCCCTAGTCAAAAAGGCATAAGGAAGAGAGAGGGCTACAGTTCATCTAGGCTGTCTGGTCAATTTTTGCAAAGAGGAACTGCTAAACAGAAGCAGTTACTCTTTAATAATTTTAGCTGAAAGCTAAAGCATGCAATATACTACATATTCACCAACACCTCTAATGGATCACAGAGAAACAAAAGTTAGTTGAAACTTTACAGGAGAGAAGCAAAAGAAAAAGACTTGTAACAGTCCTCTGCTGCCTCTCTTCTTGCTACTTCTATTAAATAAAAAGACCTATCAACTTCTCATTCACTCTTTTTCACAATACCCAAACTTCATGTGCACTACAGAGCCTATCCCTACCCTCAAGAATTAAAGGTCCACATAAAACTCGACAAATTAAAAGCAGTTCCTCGACTAAATTGTTCATGTTTTGCCTTCTGCTTTCAGACCCTAGCAGATCCAATAAAACTATCCATATGGATGTTCATTCTTATGCACTGTTACCAATTCAAGGCCTGGGTTGAGATAGGAGCTTTTTTTTTTATGATTGGCAATATTACAGCACAAAATGAAGACGACAGCTCTCCTACTGACCAGATTGCAATCCAAGTGCAGGGAACTGCAGAATCAGTTAAAGTGCCCAGGAAAACAAAGATGACAACCGACACAACTGGGAACGCCTCTCTCGCCTCCTGACTTTCAAACACAGTGATTTCAATCTCTCTTTGGAGAAAGGAAAAGGGAAACTTCCTATAATTTTTATAATAAATTCAAGCCTGTTGAAAACCAAGTTTTCTTCTTTCAGTAAGAGCTGCCAATAGAGCCCAGGGCTCTGTCTAAACTAGGCTGCTCTACCCAATGCTGCACACTCAAATGTGCTTCCTGTAAAGCCAGGTCTTCCTTTTTCCTTTTCCCTCTCCTGCACAATCTATTTGAGAAAGATGTAACTGCAGCACCTATATGTCATCCAAAAGTGAGATACAAAATAGCAACAGCAGAGCAGCCAACTTGATAAAAAGTGCTGAAAATAGCAAGCCAGTAGCTATGAACAACTTTCATACCCTCCACATAGATACAGGTAGTCACTTGGGAACAACAAATGCTGGTCTGGGAGAGCTTTTCAGCTTCAACAATCAAGCATTTTCTCCAGGACTACGCTGGTTGCCGCTGGTCTTCACACCAAAAATTATTGCAAGGACAAGTACAGAAGCACACAGTTGTTTCACGAGACTTTTAGAGAAGCTTTTAGCCCTCTTTTATGCTTCTTGTTCTCATATTTAACCTATCTAGAAAAAAAGACCTATAACTGAATGCATTCTGGTTAAGTTCACTCATTCAGGTCCCAATTTCAATAATTACTAGCCCTTTTCCTTTTTCTGGTGAAAATTAAAACCAATGGCTAGCCAGAATTCCATGAAGTATTCATTAGATACTTCTTACAAAGGGCAACCCACATTTCTAGGCTCAGATTTACACCTACTCCACCAAAGCCATCAAATATCTACTTTTGATAATTTAATGGTACCTTTATCATTTAATGTAATGTCTCATGCTCTTCAAGGAAAAAAATGCCATAATTAATAATGTATTATGTCACAATTACTGTATATCATATTATTTAGTGATTTAGAAGCAAGTTGTAAATTACCTGACAATTTTTGATCATGGCTTTAATACTGTCTGGCCTCTTCCAAACAGGTTAAAGCATGCTCAGGAGAAGGCAAGAGTAATAATATCTGAATTATTTTCAGCACTGTTTTACTTGAATTACAGCCCACAGTTTAGGTGATAGGATATTGATTTGGTTTTAGTGATGTTCACAGAGATATTCTACAACCTGCTATAGGTCATGAAGCAGAGTCACACTAAAGCAGCTCCCCAGAACACTGAAAACAAGCTCCTAATTTTTGCAGGACTTCTATGATGTGCTTAGAAAAATATCATCTTCTTAGTCTTCATGCTTGATCATACTTACACCTCACCTCTTATAAACTGTGCAAAGAATGTTACAAAGATAGTAATTTACTCTATGATGAACTCTCCTGCATACAAATTAAGGCCTATTGTTGCTCACAACAGAGCAGGTCACTGAGCTAAACCAAGGTGATCTGCAAAATCCTCACATTTCAGCCTCCTCCAGAAAGTAATGCATTTTGAAAGACATGGCTGCTATTCAATTCCGAAATGGCAAGATATTCAACACCCTTCAGGTTTATCAAATGTTGCCAATAAAGACACCTGCAAAAAACTGGGAGCTATTGGCGATGAATAAGTGCTGTGTTCTGAACCCTTTTCTATTCTTGAAAAAGGAGCTTCCTGTATCTTCAGTAGGATATCATGATGTCTAGTGTGCATGTAACAAATCACTTCAACCACAGGACTCCTACCAAAAAACCACGAAAAAGAAAAAAACAACCAAAGAAAAAACCACATAACACTAAACCACCACCACCAAACCATACCTAGAAATGTATTCAGATTCAGACTGACACCACTGTGCAAACACCAATGAGACAACACCCTTTGGTGACCTGATCCTGGAGGACCACTGTGCACCCTGATGCGGCCCAAAGTCCAAGCAAACCAACAGGGAGAACACAGGGACTTCAAATGCCAGCAGCCACAGAGGCTGAGAGAAGAAATAACCTGAAACTTAGCCCTGCAGGGATGAGTGCTTTGAACTGAGATAGAAACACAACCAGGTCTAAGTAAAACAGCCACACACAAAGTTCTGTTTCTTTCTTATATTTGCTCCTCTTTGATTTTACTTCTAATGCCATGAACAAAAAAGCCATTCTGGATCTCCTTGCTCATAGGTCACAGCAGCCAGGAAGAACAGGTACTCAAAAACAGTTTGGTCAGCTGGACGCACAAGTAGTCCATGGGACCCTGTCCACAGCTTGGTCTGAAAGTGAAGTCATGGACACACAGAAAATATCTTGGTATCTGGTGGCAAAGGATCAGGCATTGAGGCAGTGGCATAGCACACAGGCATGGGCACAGCGCTGTATGTGCATTAATACTGCACAGAAATGAAAATCAGCGATCTACAAAAGGAGAGAGACTGCCTGCTTTATTCTTCTAGGGAAGAAAACAGGGCAAAAAGATTAAATGAGCTAGAAACTGTACAAAAACGACTGCTCCATGAACTTGGACCAAGCTTGTGGTCTGAAGACAGAGCACACTTATAGAGCTCCTCCCCAGGAAAGGATGTAGTCCTGTCTTCCATCAAAGTTAACTGGATGGTGCAGAGGACAGAGGTCCAAAGTGACTCAAAGGCACAGTGAGCCCAGGAGCAACTTCCCAAGCGAAAAAAGCAACCACAACCCCTGAAGTAACTGAATGCAGTGACCCTCTTAAGGTTCACCAGGTCAGCAGAGGCTGAAGCAGAGAAGACAGAGCAGGAGTCAAAAGGCAAAGTCAACCCTGTGTCAACATTTAGCTGGTATCCAGGGCTACACTACAGCAGTTGCTCTTACACCTCATGATCCCTCCCCATCCAAGAAGGCAGATTCAAGAAAAGGAGAACAGACTCATGGGTTGAAACAAAAACGGATTTAATGAAACAGCCAAACTAATACCAGTATCAGTAAAAAGTAAACAAAGTTTACTCGGCCCAGCAAATGTATGGTGGTCACAATAAACAGGAAGACAGCCCTGCAGGAGGAGACACCCCCTTCCCATCCTCAGCAAACTTCCCCCCTTATAATGACTGTGAGGTTTATGGGATGGGATACCCCTGTAGCCAACTCGGTCAGCTGCCCTGGTTGACTCCAAGCTGCTAATGACCTGCAGACCATGGCTGGCCTGCGATTCTGTCCCGGTGAAACCAGACACTGATAGCCATTGATACCTACAGGCTCTTAGTTTTTACTGTTCCATTAATGGGTCCAGTCTCAGACAGCCTAAAACTATTCAGGATTCTGGAAGGCAAAGAGATCACATTACTGTTAAGCAGATTAACTGGAAGGTGTTTCTTAATACCACACTGAGAGAAAAGGAGGTGATGCAATACTGATTATTCCATTAAATATTAATTACAATACAGTTACTTTCAAGCTAGAACATATTCCTTTAGATAACTGAATTAAGGGACAGGAGAACTGAATGAACTTCAAGTCTTTGCATGTATCTGTCATTTCTCAATTACATTAAACTCAGTTCTTCAGATCATGCATGGTTATCTCCAAATACTCATTTTTATTAGAGGTTCAAGCTTAAAAATAAAATCAAATAAAAATATCAAGGACACTCAAATTTGCTCAAATGGCTCCCAAGATCCTTCTTACAGTTCAAGGAAGCTGAAGAGTCAGTCCTAGAGTTGCCAACAAACATCCTTGAAACAGAGAAGGAGGATTTCTTTCCCTCTTACAAATTTTAATTCGTACACAGACACCATCAGATGGATAGCAGTGTTACATACTTCTCTCCTTTCCCTTCTCCTTCACCTTGGCAATCAAACAGCAGTAACAATAGGGCAACACCAAGACAGAATTTTACCCTTGAACTCTGAAGCACTGAAACCTCTGCAAAGAAATTTTATAGCAAAGAGAAATAAAGTAATTGCAGACTCCTCAGAAGGTTATCTTCAAATAAGTATGCTCTGGGATTAGTTTTTACCATTGTAGAAAGCTCTTCAGACATTCCTTCATGCTGTGTGTGCTAGACTGTTACCCTACACCACCATGCCCAGGAGGCGCGGACTCAGCGGTGCCGTTAGTTTCCGAAGAACCTGCTGCTTGAGGAACGGGTCTCGTTTCAGG
>JAAGNO010009513.1:1666-14764 GCA_033439905.1 Ceryle rudis | reverse complement strand
CTCTCAGCAGGGGGGTTGGACTAGTGACTCTTAGAGACATTTCTATGTTTCTGTGTTTCTACTTTCTAAAAATAACTTTTTAGACATTATTTAGAGACATGTAACACACTCAAAAATGTAAAGAAGGAGAACCTTTTTGTTAATATAAGAGATTTGCATTATTTTATTGCTAAACATAAAGAGATAACAATTAAATAAATATTCTTCCAACAGGTACCTGAGACACTTAAAGCAATGTTTAGATCTGAAAATGTCTAGATATATTTGGGAAATTAATATCATGGGAGATGGAATAGAAATACATTTTACATGATTTCTGGGATAATTTTGTGACATAAGATGATATATAATTCCATTTATTAATTTTGGTGCAGTGCTGAAAACATCATGAAGTGCTTGCTGAAATTCTATATGCTGATAAAAGCAAATTTTTTTCTCCTAATTTATAGATATCTGGTATATATATATTCTCAGCAATGTCCAATGATAGGATAAGGGGTAATGGGTACAAACTAGAGCATAAGAGATTCCAGAGAAATTTAAGGAAAAACTTTTTCATAGTGAAGCTGACAGAGCAGTGGAACAGGCTGCTCAGAGGGGTTGCCTTCTCTGGAGACATTTAAACCTGCCTGGATGCATTCATGTGTGACCTGCTCTAGGTGGTCCTGAGCTGGCAGGGGGTTGGACTAGATGATCCCCAGAGGTCCCTTCCAACCCTTAACATTCTGTGATTCTGTGGTAAGTCACATGGCAACCAAAGCAAGTTTGTATACTAAAATGACTGGTTAATTACTGAAATGATAATGTAGGATCATATGCAAAAGTATTAAAAGCTGGTTTAGACAAATTGCCTTTCTCCCCCCCCCCCCATTACTTTTCTTAAAGATTTGAATTGGGGCTGTGCTAAAGGATTAATTGAGGCTTTGGGGCAATCAAAGATGAGCTGATGAGGTTTTGAATGGAACCAGAGTGAAAATGTTAAAGTTATAAACCAATCAACTGTGGAAAGTTCCATCTGAAAACAACTGTTTGGAAATAAATTAGACAGACCGTGAAGTGGAAGTACGTAATTAGCAAAGAGAACAAAAAGACGTATATTTGCTCTACTGGGAGAATGAGACATCAGGGGTTGGCTAAGGCTACAGGCATAGTTAATTACCTAATTTTTTTTTTTTTTTCTTCTTTTATCCCATACCCATCTACTCTCTTTCTGCCTCTTCCACATATACCCTATATTCTCCCTATGTTTTGGAACTTCAAGGTGCCAATTCTGAGCCAGGCCATATGCAACAGAGCACATCCTCCAAAAGACTTCTCAGAATATCTGCCCCCTGTGATACCCAAAGAAATCATGAACAAGAGTGTTGAAGAACAAGGAAAGTCTGCCCTGTGACAGAAAAGAAGGTACCAGGTCAGATGTCAGGTATTTGGGAGGCTGGCTTCTGAAAGTAAGGATCTCCCATTGTAATAACCAGAATAGCAAATCCAAATTTTATTTCCTTACTGCTGACGTACTCAGGCTAACAAAATTCTTACTCTGGGGTTATCAACAAACAATGACACATCGATGATACATGAAATTGCCAGATAGAGTGAATTTTTTCTTCCTTTTCATGTACATATGCTCACATTACACAAGATGAGCAGGAAAGGAAGACTTTTAATTTGCAGCCTCCACTGCGTTCTGATCAGTAAATTGCCTTGGTTAGACTATTAATAAATCATAGGACCTGTTTGAGTTTATGAGCCTTCTGTTTGCCAGAACACCTTGAGCATTTACAAGATGACTAATCCTTACCTATTCTAAAGAAGAAAGAATAATTCAGCCTAAACCTTTCACTAGATGTTTATCTCATTAGTCAAGCAAATCTAGTTCATGGTGGGTAAATGTGATCCCAGAAATTGTTCTGGCATGGACTTGCTGTGCTCTTTTGAAGAGAGATTTGGGTACTCAGTGAATACCAAGTTCATAAGGCTTTGGTCTGTTACACTTGCTGTGAAGAAATGCAACGTGTATCTTCACCGTATTTTATCATGCCACCCAGTTCTCTGCTATAAGAATCCACTGCTAATGGACAAGGATCTGTGCAACTGAGTGAGGGAGAGTAGGAAGGAGGCAAAATGAGAGGATCAATCATTTGAGATGCAAGGTTGCTTTCAGAAACTTCTCAGAAGCTAATTCCATTCTAAAGAGATTGCAAAAGATGCCTGTGCTCATAGCACAGTGAAAGCCTGCTTCCTCAGTTGGTGCAAGAAATACCATCCTCTGTTCATTTATTTTCCCTCTGGTAGTCTTTTTCCCAACAGAAGTGTCTGAAAGAATAGAAGAACCCAGTGAAGGGTAATAAAGCTACTGCAAATACAAGGAGTCTATTTCTATTGTAACTTTCAGAATGAAGAAAAGCACCTCAACTCCCACTCTGATTTGAAAAGTATGGAGGTGTGTTTTAAACCTATTTGTTCAGACAATTTCCTGGCCTGTCAACAGTCACATTTGACTTCACATTGTTTCTAGTGGTCCAGACTATGACTCATTTCGCTACGTTGAGCTGGTAGTTTACATAAGAAAAAAAGAACAAGTGTAAATGCTCATTACAGCATTTCAGTATTTCATTTTCATCATGGCAGATACAAAATCATTACCTGCTTCCTGTTGTAGGACAAGATTTATTCAGATACTGGCAGATGTGGCCAGTGAGAAGGGACATGCTGGGACAAGACACATCTCCAAAATCCACTAGATAAATCAGGGTAAGTCCACATTAAAGAAGTGGAGAAGTTTACATCTTTCCGTGAGCTTGTGCAGGAGCTACAGTCAGAGGCAAGGCTGAGGGTTAAGCAGATACCAAGCTCACATGCAAAACAGGCTTTGGAATAGATGAAGGGCAAGACAGCAGTAAAGTCAGGCAGACAGAAGGAGACACCAAGGCTGAAGAAATAGAAAAAGGAAGCAAAAAATCAGCAACACCCAAATGATACACAGTGATGGGGAAGAACAACATTGGCTTGTGACCAACATTTTGGTTTTCTTCAAACAGGTCTTATTCACCACAGGTAGTAGCTGTAGCTAGGCTGCCAGCTGCCCAAGCAGATGTATTAATATGCAGTTAATAGAAAAAATCAATACACAGGACTGGTACATCTTGACAACAACTTTGAAATGGTAGTTGCAATCTGACAAACACTGGGGTTTGGGCTTTTTTAATTATGTAATTAAAGTTGGTATTTTTCTACAGACATGAAGCTGTAGCTGTTAGGATGGTGGCAGTGAGGAAGTATATTCAATCAGGATTCATACAGAAAAGTGTATCTCTGTCTAAACCATGAACAGCATGGATGAATTTTTGGGATGGTAACACTGAAGAAATCTTCCCTGCCATACGAAAAAAACCCCAAACCAATAAATGAAACAGGTTAGTAAGAGTTTGTGCTGGCTGCCTGTGGTGAGCAGAGGAGCTTCCCTGGAGTTACTGTGCTGTGGTCACCTGATGTACAAACTGGAAGGTGGGCAACTCCATGAGGATGCCACAGCAACTGACCCCACAAAGGCATTTCTTATGCTGAGATGGAAAAGTTTACCTGTATTTTGCTGTGAGAATGGCTTCTGACATATCCATTTTTATTTTACTTTCATTTACTTTGATTTAATTTTTTTTTTTTAACCCCATTTTTCCCTAAGAAGTAATGACCTATATGCACCTTAGGGTTAGATCTGCCATTACAGACATTATCCACTATGTGTGTTGGGACATAGAGACTGTAACATGTTTGCACTGTACCCTTTCCTGTTGTTTTCTTAAAATTAAAATGTACTGATTTCCACACAATGCATTGAAAAGTATGTGTGCTGTGGGAAAAATAGAAAATATCATTTCTAGCATTTCATAAAAAGGTATTAAATATCAAGTGCCAACCTGAGGGAAATGTCTGTATTTAATTTTTAGGGTGAGTGTGTAATTCCTGAATTTATTCACCTGAGCTGAGTTTTGTTTTTTTAAGCCATTGCTCAAATTGGTCACATTTTGCTGAATTTCTATGGATGCATTATGTATTTTGCTGTTTCTTTTAATAGAATTCCCAGATTTTCCAAAGTAATAAAGTGTAGTCATCTGTAATCTTCATAATCCATGAGTTCAGCACATTCCAAAGTACAAATACACAATAGCACATGAATATTTGCAGCTCCTGTCGAAACCACAGTATATCATTGTGACAGTAATACCAAACAGAAGGGGCTTCCCACTGGAAAGCTGGTGCATGTAGGTTTAGGCAGACTTCATCTATCCAATCATTTGCTGTCATGTGTCATGCAAAACTGGCACAAGTTGTTAACAGGCGTAATGCCACTGCAACATATCATGGTGACCATAAATACAAAAGCACATACATACACCAAATTGTAGGCAATACAGAAGGCATACATGTTAGGAACAAGCTTCTTGGCCAACACAGTTTATCCAAAACTCACATGTGTAAGTATCAAATAATATTGTAAATACTTCACATAACTCTCTTACTTCTTTAAATATCAAACAATTTTACAAAGTTTTTTTCAACACTACTGAAGGGAAAATGGCAGAGAGATAGATTTAGGCTGACACTCTAAGGTGGCACAAATCAGTGTCATCACAGCTAGAAATAGTCCTGTTTGTGCTATGGATGTGGCTGCTGCAGCTCTGCTCGGATGGTTGCATGAGTGAAGGGGTACAAGTGAGGGGAAAAAAGCCCTGCTAGTCTCTCTTGACTGCCAGCAAAGCCACAGTTAGAAAATGTTGGAGAAGAGTTGCATTTTTTATTTTTGGAGCTTTCTTCCCACATCTTACAGCTCTAACTTTGAATTAATTAGGTGAAGCAGAATGGTAAAATGATGTTAAAGTATAACATGCCCAAAAGAAAATCATTTAACCTCTATGTAATCAGTTTCTGTGGCAGGCTGAGGGATATTAAATTTATGTTTCTGAAAAATGTGTAAAGAATACTCTGCATGTTAAGCCCATCAGTACCAAACAGTACATCCTATAAGGTGTGTTGAACTGCTGGGGATCCAGCAGCTGCTAGAGTCCAACATAAGGGGATGTAACAATGAACATTTGACACACCATTCTGCAGTCCTTTTCCTTCTCTGTTCCTGCCCTGGCTTAATCCCGGCCTTTTCCTGTCCTGCTGTTTTCACAAAGGACATTTTCCAAAAGTAGTGATTCAGTAGCCCAAACTGTCAGACTGCCATTTGCCTACTTACATTTGTTTTGGTTTATTTTTTTCTTTCCCTTGCCTTTCTGCAGGTAAAAACACGTTGTAACAAATTTTCTCCTCCATAGAATTTATTGCAATTTTTTTACAATGAACTTTCAGTTGTTCACTTGGTTCTGGCTTTTGAACAAATAAAATGCATTGTTCTATGTTTAGATGACTAAAATGATCCAGTTATTTATTAATAATAGGCAGAGCAAGTCAGCCCAACAAGCTTCCTCTTGACAAGTAAAGCTTTCTTGTTTTGGATGAATAATGCAAATTGGAGAAATAACACTGTGCCTGCATTTTATGTGTAGGCAGATAATGTCCTATCCTTCAGCAAATGCATTAGGCAAACAAGAACACTTTGGGGAACACAGCCATCTCCCAGAATAGAACATTGTGTTCTTGCCATAGGAGACAAACTTTGAAAGTAAATTACAGTATTATCCACTTCATGTTTTAAGGTTTTGATGTGCAGCTGCTTTGGGTGCCTTACCTTTCCAGTCATGATGGGAGATGCTGCAGCAGGAGGTGTTACAAATGAATGGTACTCCTTACTGTTAGCAGAAACACCTGGCTCCAAAGGGCTTGTGCCATCCCCAGAAGGTAGGAAAACAGTATGATGCATTATCCTGAAGAAGCAAGGAAATAAAGCTGCAGGAAGGTGCTGCATGTCCCACAAATATATGCTCAGTACATGGATTGGTTTGCTTACTGATTGTAATCTTCCCAGTAGGTCCTTATAAACTGTGATAACATTCTCTGAAAAAAGCCATATCATGCCCCCTTTTACTGAAGATAGTTACTCTGACTTGCAGATTTTAAATACCCAGAGGTTCTCAGGCTTTTCAAATGCTTAGGTGAGGAAGCCCCCACTGCCTCCACTGATTCAGAATATGGTGTTTCCCAGAAAAACCTTGGGCTGGTATTAAAGCATAGATTTTTACCCACATCGATAGAGAAATAACAAGGAAATAATGTCCACAAGCATCAGACTATCACCTCTCCAAGGCAGGGAGTTTTATGACAAGTATTCTTTATATATTCACAGGATATAAAGGAATATGTATTTATGCAACATATATGAATGCAACATACATGCTGCAGAAAGTTGACACATTTTTAGACTGTTCTGAGCTAGGTAGTAATTCAATTATTATTGCTTTGCTTGTTAAGTTACTGCTGTATAGAAAAAAAAATAAACTCAAGTATCTCTGTCTGAACTACTTAGGAAATAAATGCAGACAAGGAGGGATGTTCTGACACTCCCATAGAAAATGTCACTATTTTTCTTTTCACTTCTTCATCTTAAACATGTGGGTGGTGAAGACAGCTGATTAATACGTCTATGAGATCACAAATAAACTGTGTCTCTGGAAAAGATCTAAATAGAAGGAAAGAAGGCAGCATGGACAGAGACAAAGAGACAGAAAACATGAGAAGGAAATAAAAGTAAGCTATACTGGCAACTTTGACAGTTCCATGTTGAGTGTGGGGAAGATCAAATGCAATCTGAGATGGGACTGAATAGAAAATATAGAATGTTCAAATGTAGTTTGATAAAAAATCTCAATGCATTAGAAAGTTAGCTCATAGCTAAGATTTATCTCTGGGATGGTATAATATATATGACATGTGGCATAAATTAAACAGAGATAACTGTTACGTAGAATGCTTTTTTTTTTTTTTTCCCCCCTCACAGGAATATAATGAGAAGTATTCCTACAGAGAAAAAAACCCAGACATTATTAATGCTCCCAGGAAATCTGCCTCCTGGGTTGTGGTTCAGCCATGTCTTGTGAATTTTGTATACATGTTCATGAAGATATTTTGTCCCTTCTTCCCCCAGGGAATCAACTCCTGGCTCCCAGCCATCTGCTCAGTGTCCTTGTCTGGACTGTCTGCACACCCAGCCGTCCTATCGCACCTGGATCAGCATAGCCTAGTGACCTATTGGAATTGTTTTTGGGGTCTTGAACTAGACTGCAGCATTGCCTGGTGATCATTTCTTGTCTCACTGCTTAGACTGAAGAGCTATTAAAGTTTTTACAAGAATTTAAATGAGACTCTTAAGAAGGAAAATACTGTAAAAGCTCTGACTGTGATTTATGTTTTTTAAAACTTAAGTATCAGAATGAGTCAGAAGAAATTGAGAACATTCCAAGGAAAGGTCTTCCTTGTTCTTTATAATTTCTTCTGTCAGGAAAGTAAAACTGACCTTCTGGTGCCACAGTTTGGTTATTTAGTCTGAGTTACTGATAAACATGATTTTCATTCTCACTCTAGGCACAATGAAGTTTCTGATTAGCACAAAAAAGCTCCCTGAATGCCATGTTCATTGCTAAACCACAGAGAGAGAACAGATAGTGCCAACTGCTAGTCTTGTCTATTTGTATTGCTGCAATGCTTAGTGGCCCAACCAAATAGTCTCTGATCATACCCAGCAAGTCAGCAATAGACTGGACATAGAAATTGGTTTTCTTTTCTGTGCACTGTGCATTGTACTACATGCCTCAGTCCCATTGTATTACAGAATTTCCCCAGATTAATATATTTCCATAGGAATTATTTCAGGAAATTTCAGGATCATATTTCACTACATTTCAGGATCAAAACTGAAATGTAAAATCCTCCATATATAACGTATTCTTTGTCAACAATATATACAAGACGAGTCAATGCATGACCTTGGTATTTTTAATGGGCCAGAATATTTTACTAGTGTACCTGTCTTCAGCAAAAAGTAGACAAGAGTTACACAAGAATGGAAGAGTATGCCATCATAGCATTTCTCATTGTAAATTTAGGGTTTTTTCACCACAAACTGCCCTGCTAAAACAAGAAACTAATTTGAATTTCCCAGTGTGACTAAATGCTGCAGTTTTCTAACTTCTATTTTGCTTATTAACGTTTTTTTTAATGTTGCTTTTCACATGTGATTTCCTGCAGTTAAGTCAACAGCAGGTCAGTTTATAGCATCTTCTAGATGAAATTAATCAATCTAAAAATGTGTATCGTGGGTTATTTTACACAAACAAATTAAGTTCTGTGAAATAAATAATCTGCTGAAGGGCTCTTTGAAAGAGGTAAGAAAGTTCCATGGCTCTGCTTATAGTTCAACAACAAAGCATCTTCCCTCACTGTCACAGCTCACATATTTTCCTTTTATGGCAGCTCTTAAATACCATGATATACTGCTACAGCAGCAGCATTTTATGTGGAGCTATAGGGAACTATCCAGGAATATAATATCAGGAATCAATGAGACAATTTTTGAGAGCAGAGAAAAATACAAAATGGTCTCTAATAGTAGAACACATGTTCAATTTCTGTTAAAGCAGACCAGTAATGTAATTATAACTGATTTGAAACCTTCCATATGATATATGGTAGATACACATGAAAGTTATGGTATAGTACTATAACAGCAATCCTGAAGAGAAAAAACTTAGAGGTGTGAGAGAAAAATAGTCTGAGAACTCGAATTTATTTTGCATTCTGGGCAGAAACACAAATTTCATCATGTATCTGTCAAAACTGGTACAAGAAGCAGCTGAATAATGTAACTCACAAAACATGCATGGTAAGACTCTAAAGATGAAATTTTGAAACATTCTTGGGGTATATTCTTCTAAAAATGTCTAGCTTTGAAAATAATTGACCTATTAGATAGTCTTAGTGCAGAAATTTCAATGTTGTTGCATTAATTTTTAGTTATTTAATACCCACACAGTCAAGTCATGCTAAAACTGGCTACAAAGCACCTGCAGAATTTTAATAGAAGAAATTCCTAAAGCTGCAAAATACCACTGAGCACTGAAAACCAAAATTTACTGCTGTTACTCATCCAGAGTAGTAGTTACTCCTTGAGTTATCCCTTGAAAACATTAGAAGCACTTGCAGAATAAAAGGCTACTGAGTAACATGTAAGTAAAAGGAATGAACAGTTTGTTTAGTCAGTCCCAAACCTTATACCAGGTGTGTGATCATGCAGTAATTGTAGAGACACAGCTTTTTTGGCAGCTGTTTAACAGCTCCGACACCATAATCAGCTTGCAACCTTGGCATTTACAGTATCTCAGGCTGTTGCAAACACCAAACATCACCAACAGTTGCAAATCAAGACAACACAGAACCTAGTAGAACTTTGAGGTTGGAAAGGTCCCACATTTCATCCGAGGCAAAATGTACAGCTGTGTCCCATTCTTCATTTTAATCTTTGCCTTAATAGATATTTTGTGCCTATGCAAAGAGCCCTGTAATTTTAATTAAGTTTAATATTTAATGGAAAGTAATCTGTAATTTGGCGTAATTTAAAGCAGATTGTGCTCGTCATAGTGCAACTATATGCTCATAGAGCGGTATGCTGATCTAGGTGTCTTAGACCACAGCATACCTATTAACGTAGCTGGTTTTCTGCCTACTTAAATGAACTTCTCAGAAATCCAGTTGCAGACAGTTGTCTAGTACTGCAGAGGCAGTGATGCTAGCAGCATTACAACCAGCAGGAAATTACTCAAACCAACAAACCGTCTCAGTTTAATTCCATCACTAGGACAGACAACAGCCATGCTCACTTTTTGTAAGTACTGTGAAGTCTGGCCATGCTTGCCCTGTCTAAGTTTGCCTTAATTTCTTGCTCACCTAACCTAAATTTAATTTCCTGTTTCTGGTGCTTCAGATGCCTAGTTGTATACTTACTCAGGATCTCTGGACTTCTGAGGCCAACAGAAGATTCACTGCATAAGTCAGACCTGGATATTTGTGTATTGATTAGACTAATTTTTAGCTTGAGCTTTATGGGGCAGCAGATGACACCTACTTAGGGCACCTTCATCTCAAGTAATTCAATTGTAGTGCAGGTGAGTGTCTCAAAGAAAACACGCTGTAAAACAGCTGTATATAGTCACCTTTCTTGTGCTCGAGCTTTGTGTGCTCAAAGCCACCAGGTAAGATACCTTGCAGAACAGTGCTTCTGGAGGATAAACCTTGCAAATCCAAGATGGAGCAGCATCCTGGAGAGAAGCAGTGCTCTGTCACACCATGCAAAAGTGTAGAAATATAGAAAAATCCCTCCCATTTGGGCAGTGGCACATGATCAGTGTCCTGGCTGGAGGCCATTGTCCTGGCTAGATCCCATCTGACACTGACACAGGGGATCTGCAGACAAAGGCTGCTTTCAACCCTGCTGCAGTCTTCACATGCAGACAGACTTTTGTCCTGCAAATTGTACATGAAACAAATGTACCTGTGTGATATTCTTTCCTTCTTCTTCTGAAAACATAGTCACTGTTGTCTGTGAAAATGCATTTCTTTCTGAGGAAGTCTGTGTTCTCAGCTTTCCAAGCACTAACCCAAACCCAAATCACAAAACTATAAAATGAAGCTGTCTTAGATATTTTGTGAAGTTGTGGGGTGTTTTTTTGTTTGTTTGTCTGTGGGTTGGTTTTGTTTGTTTGGTTGGGTTTTTTAATTATTTTTTGTGTTTTTTTCTTTTTCTTTTTTTTTTAATCACAGAGAAAACCCATGCAAAGAGATGATGTAAACATGAACTGTTTAAATTCTGTCTGATTTGCAGATAACATGCTAAACCTGACTAATGTAAAGACTTCACTGGTGAGGACATCTTCACTCAAGCTTATTTTTCGGACTGTCATGGCTGCTAATTTGTGAGAGGTTATGGTAATTTTTCAGTGCATCTGAAAAACAGGACAATCAGTTTGTTGAGTTCCTAAGTTACACACCTGGATTCTGTTTTTAAACAGTCTGGTTTTGAAAGTATTGAATTTCTTGCTACAGTGCTTTTCACCAGCTACTCAAGATTTTGAGTACACTATACAAGAGCAATTAAGGATTTAGTACCTTTATCGCATTTTAGGCTCAGAATGTGTAAGATCCAAACTCAGAAGAATTCTTCCTATTGTCTTATTTCCCCCTTATTCCATCAGTTAACTTTATTTGGTTCCTTTTTACTGAGTCTTCATGTTAATCATACTGCCTCGTTTAGCCCTCTAAGCCTCTTATTAAGGGGCAATAAGCACTTTAAAAGACAATTCCTCTTCATTATTATTTCAGAGAATATAATGCCCAAGTCACAAAAATTTCTTCAGGGTTTCAATTTTACTTTCATCATAGCACTTGCTAAAGTCAATAGGAGAAATACCATTAACATAGAAGTTGTGGTTTGTTTAATACGTCAGCTGGTATGATGGCCTCCATTCTAATTGTCATTGTTGCTCTAACTGATACATTACTCTGTATATGTAAAATAAAAGATGCCTGCTTAATGACTTTGGTTATTGAGTTTTTCACTGTGTCACTGTAATATCACCTTGTTGGTTCCACTGAACATTTTGTAAAACAAACCAGCAAAAATTAGACCCAAATACACTGGACCAAGTAAACTATTCTAAAGCTCCATTGAAATACATCACCTGAGGGATGAGCTTGGCCAGCTGGTTCAATCTTTGCAGTCACTTGCTTTGTAGTGTTCCAAATTTCATTTGATAAATCATAGAATGGCCCAGGTTAGAAGGGAGCTCAGGACTTCAGCTGGTCCAGCCCTTCATGGTTCCAGAGTGATGCTGCATATTGGAGCAGTCTTGCAAGAGTCCATAATTTGACATAAGATTAAATTTGTGTGGTATGATACAGCTCATCTGCAAAGCATCCAACATGTCAAGAGCTTAGGATTTACATTATTATCTAAATATAAAATAAAGAGTAAAAGGAAAACACACTGACTTTCAAAATGTCTTGTAGCAGGGCCCAGAATGAAAAGCCAGTTCTTCCAAATTCTTTTCTATGAGCATATCTACCATGCCACATTATCTCATCAAGATTAGCAGATTAAGTCAAAATCTTGTCACATTAAACAGCTTCTATAGGTAAATTATATCCATTTGTGTTTGTGTATGTATGTGTTACTGTGCAGACACACATGTATTTCCATACAAAATTTTTAAGTTTTCTTGGGTAGATGAGATTCTTTGCCCATGAGCTTCAACTTTTCCATGAAATAGAAATATAATGACTAGTTCCTTTTAAGATAAATTGTGGTGTGTTTTTATCCTTTCTATTTCTTGCTTATTTTTTACTCCAGTAACTTCATTTTTCTCAGTTGTCTGCAAAATGCTGAAGAAAAAAAATCACTCGAAACAGTAGCAGCTCAAGAGCAAGGTTGGTGCCACCCAGTAGCTGCATGACATTTGTCTTACCTCAGTCTATATTTTTTTCAACAAGGTTACAGAGGCTCAAACCAATATGTTGCAATTATTTACATACATAGCGGTTGTATCACTGCCCTTGACAAGATACATAGATGTGAATATGTAAAATACTGCCTTATTACCTTTGAAAATGGCAAAGAAATTATATTTGCATGTTTGGACAATACCTACCTTAAAAGTCTGATCATGAGAGATCAATACATAATTTCTGCAATACATAAAATGCAATACGTAATGGATGTAATTATAAAAAAGAAATATTTACTATATATATGTGTAATTATTTGCACTAGGGGAATTATGCTTAGTGTTTTAAAAGCTATAACTGGGACAGCCAGGATAGAAACATTTCCCTCTATGTTTGTCCTGATGCAAGAACTTATGAAATCCTCAGTTCAAGCCATCACTGGAAATCTGTTTGGTTGTGATGACAGGCAAACTATTTTCATCTGCTCTCTATCAACTCAGCTTCTCTCCCTGCCTCACTCCCTTGCCCTGAGCTTGGGCAAAGGTGAGCTTGTATTTACTGGTTTGGAAGGGCCCACATAGATATCAATGAACTGAAAGTGCACAGACTTAGCTACAGAAGATGTCCATTTTACCATCCAGTATTGTGTTCTCTTAAGTATTTATT
>JAAGNO010009512.1:51028-62151 GCA_033439905.1 Ceryle rudis | reverse complement strand
AGCTGTTGTCACCTTCTCCATCTTCTACCCAGAATGAATTCCTCTCTGAGCAAGAGGACATCCTTTAAGAAACCATCCAGCCCCAGCTCTGATGCTGCAAAGGGGACTTTTGCTGTGGTATGTCATGCCTGGTGTTTCAGTTTGTGTTGGCTGCAGGTCAGTCCTGGCTGATTTTGTCAAACTCATTGCCAGATTGATGAGCCTTAACCTCTCCAACCAGTGCAAGGTACCAACCACAGTTTCATCCTTGTTCTCCTTAATATGGGCATGTGGCTCTCCTTTCCAGGGTGCACTCATGGCACCCTTGGGCTCCCCTCCAAGCCTCCTTCCTGGCGTTACCATCCATATGAGGGGCTTACTGCTCCCATCGGACCTCACCTCCTGCTTTTTGTATAGCAAACACTTGTGCCTTCAGATGCTGCTGGGGCTCTGGGAGCTCACGGTTTGATGACTTTAACAAAAATCACTTTCCCTGGGATAGCCTGCCACCTGCAAAGAAGACCTGAATGTTTTTTCTTAGATGGATGGCTTCACATTTAGCCCTATAAAGTACGTATTTTGTTCTGTCTTGGTAAAGTGTTCCTTTATATGTTGATTGGCAGCACTAAGTCATGCCAGGACCTCTTGCAGAAATGTAAACCAAGAGCTATTTCTGCATCAAGAAACTGATGTTTTACTTGTACTCTAATCACAGCTCACTCTCTTCTGAAGTGACACATGCCTATAATCTTCAGGATATTAAGTTTAATATGGAACAGGCTTCCAAGATCTTTGATTTTTAGCTATAGACTTATTCATGGAGCGTAAAAGGGGAATTGCCAGGATGAGGCACAGCAGGACTAGCAGTAGCTGGGGTTTTCCCAGACTTGTACCCACTGCATCTCACATAGCTTCTTCTCAGCCTTGATCCTTGAGATGGACCACAGTCTCGGCTGCTACTGTTTACATCGCCATGGTGGTGAACATGCACATAAGTTCCTGCATGGCAACTCTGACCAGTGCACAGTGACGGTCTAACTCCAAAGTCCTTTAGGTTAGTTGAAGAAAGAGGTCCAGTGAGGACTGAGGAATTGCAGGAGCCCCATGGGTGCAATCCCTCATGCTGAGGACTGCTCTTGGGCTAAGGGGCTGAGCCTGTGGGCTCAGGCTGGGACTTTATAGAGCTGTACAGGGGATTTGCTAACCTTGTTGTATTCCTTGCATCCTGCAGACCCACCTGTTGGGAGCATCTCTTGAAAGACAATATTTTTTTTTTTTTTTTGTACACTAGCAATTGCAAGACACTCCTGTCTTCTGTATAACATGCCACTTGGAAGAAGTGGAAGTTCTAGCTGCTGAACGTCTCCTGCCTTCTGCCTTGTGGGGTGAGGTGGGGCATTTTTGGTGTGGTTTTTGGGCAGTCTCAAAAGAAAACCAAAGGGGATCGTGCAGTATATTGGCTTCCTTGAGCAGCAGGTACTGCACATGCTGCAGTGTTGCCCTCCTGGCCCCATGGAGGGTCTCATGCAGCCTGGTAAATGGTATGTACCACACTTGGCATGTCTCTGCAAGGTTTAGGATGGAATCCAGAAGGTGACCTGCAACATGAGATCAGGCATTCCCTTTGCAAGTGATGTCCCATGTTCTGACTCCCATCCTTGCCACTCTTCACTATGAACTCTATTAGCCCTCAGCAATAGTCATGGCACTAACAACACACCCAGTTCTTGCCACCTCCATTTCTTTCACATCCAGCCTGAGTTCTTGCTGCTCTCCAGGTGTGCCCTCTCTCCGTGAGCTCAAACAGACACCAGGAAGGTGGAACATTTCTGCAGATGCTAGGAGAGACAAAACTTGGAGCTGTGGTCTGCTGTCAAAAAGTTCTGTCTTTGGGGCTGATTTGCCTGAGAGACAGCACAGAAGGAAGGCTGGGCTGAGAAACATCCCCCATCCAGCTTGACATGCTATTCCCAGAAATACAGAAACACTCCACTGGTTTCCCAAACCTGCCCCTCAAATTACTGCCACTCACTCTGGAGCTGTGCAGACGTGTTGGGTGGGATCTCCCATGTCCAGGCTTAAGAGGCAAATAAATAAATAAATCAAGCAGGAAAAGCCAGCTGGTGATTACAGCACCGCTTGAAACATGGGGTGTGGGGAAAAAACAATGCATGCAAAATAGAGATGGATGGGATCAATGCAGAATACCCCCAATCCCAATGCAGAAGAACCCCACCACAAGCCAGCATCCTCTATTTTTTTTAGGACAGGTTTCAAATGCTGCTCTGACTTCTCCCTAGCAGGGAAGTTTAAAGCAGGTCAGAAACCACAGTCTGAAAAGCATCATTACCCTTTTTGGTGATAAGGGGAGAGCAGGATGGAAATTTTCACTGGAAATCCCTATGGAGAAGAGAGACAAAGGTGCACAGAGAGTGCTGCCACTGCCACTGCTGGTGCCCACCCAAGAACTGCTGAGGAGGGAGGGGATACTGGGGCCAGAACAAGATTGGGCTGCTGCATCCCCACAGCCTTGTGGGACAGAGCCAGGACTGTGGATGAGCCCTGGTTCCCAGGTGTCCACGGGGTACGGGTGTTCTGAAGGACTCAGCTCCTGTCTGAGCTGCAGCAGCACAGCGTGGGTTGATGTGCTGAGCAGATGCAGGTTTGAGAACAGGTGGGATCTTGCTTAAACAGGGAGAAGAGACAACTGTGAGCATTGTCCTTTCCCATTAACACCTTCTCCAGAGAAGGGTTAAAGTTGTATTTGGATTTCAGACCCACCAGGTCTGGCAGCATTTGGGTGGAAGGTTTCTGTTTGGGTTGTCGCAGAATTAAGAGGTTCTGTGAGCAGTGCAGCACAACGGTCAAGATTCTTCCAGGTCCTTGAAACATCTGGCTGCGGGAGGGTGTTCCCCTGTGGTTTTGGCTTTATGCCCTTTCTGGATGTCTGTCATTACTGGTAGGAGGGAGCTGCTGCAACACCCCCCGCCCCGGATGGTCATTAGGAGCAGTTAAGAGTGTTTTAAAGCAGGTGTTGAGCAGTTCCAAATGTCTGGGGAGGGTTTTGGACACTGTGAAAGCAAGGAAACATTGGAAACCCAAGTATTGAATTTCTCTTTCCAAACAACTGGCCGCAGCATACCACCGCCCATCAAAGTTGAAGGCTCCTGCATGCAAAAGTCAGCACATTTTCACATTCACAAGGGCAGGGATAGGGCTTGCTCCAAGTGCTGCCCCCCGTGCTCTTTGCAGGCAGAGCCAATTAACAGACCTCTGTAAGGCCTGGTTTATTTATTTTTTATTTTTTAAGTTGAGGGTTAACTCCTTCCCCTGGTTAATTTTCCATTTTTCCAGGTCGGAGACTAATTCATGTGGATATAACACCCTGCTAGTAATGTAGAACAACAAAAAGATGAGGTCTCCTGCCCCTTTGACCAAAGAGTCTCTTGTCCCACTCCAGTTCCCTTTTCAACTTTTTTATTGTGAATTGGACCTGCCAATAAGCTGGGAAAAGCCCTGGTGCTGTTTGCTACCCCATGTAGAGCACATAAAATGGGTTACCCACAGGAGCTGGCCAGGATGAAGATGGGGGAGAAGGGATGGATAAGCAAATTGGGGTGCATGGCCAATGGGCAAAGTCCAAAGAGTTGCCTTGAAGTTCAGGCACTGGCCAAACTCTCTTCTGTCCTTGGCAACACTTGGGCATCGGCAAAGCCCTGCTAACAGCCGAGCAGCAGCCCATAAGTGTTTGTGACACCTGAGATGTGACCCCTGATTTTAGCCTGGGCTTTGGGATCAAGCGATTCCTGACAGCTGTTAATTCTCCACCCTTTCTGATGCCTTCAGCCCAAACAGAAATGAGTCGTTACAAAAAAGTCGCAGAGGTGTTTTTGCAACGTCTTCAAAGCCACTTTTCCACCGGTGCCCTTTCCCGACAGATGCACAGAGCTGGGCCCAAAACTGTGAGAAAAGGGTCATTTTAGGGAGGAAGAGCTAGGCTGGGTGGGAAACATCCCACCAGGCTGCTGGCCCAACCCGTCCCTGCAGGCACGTGAAAGCCTGGGAAAGGAGGAACGAAACTGGGACCATTAAATCACAGAAAACCTTTTCTTTGAGCGTGGTTTGGCTGCTTTTTTTTGGTGTGACAATCCAGAAAAATCATAAATACACCCTCGAATGCTGTACATGAGAATAAAGCTATAATTAAAACACAGTGTGAAGTATAAAAGCAAAAAGGCAGATTTAAGTGTAGCAACGCTGCCGAAGTGTTTCTCCTTCCTCCTTGGAAAATATTGCTGAATTCAACACGTTCCTGTGAAACATCATCTTCAGCAAAAGTTGTGTTGGTTTTTTTCCTCCTCTGAAGCTAGTGGAAAAGGGTTGCGGGAAAAAACTGTCTCATCCAGTGCTGTATAAACAGCTGTCTCTCCTGTGATGGGTCCGGGCTGCCTGGCCACATCCCATCACTATCTCCTTGGTGCTCCCCATCCCCATGGCTCAGTATCTCTTCAGCCCTGATGAAAATATGCTGATAAATGCCAGTTAGTGCCAGTTGTAAGTGTTCTTTTGTTGTTGTTGAATGCTGAGTTCAGGCTCTGGAAGGAGTCCCACTCCGGCTCTTTTTTTTGTGTGCACCAGGGCTGCACATGTTTTCACTCTGTGGTGTGCAGGAGAGGAGATGTTTGGCTCGGTGTTAGGTACCATGGGTATGAGCCTGTGCTCCACCCACACCAGCTCACATCGCTCAGCGATGAGAGTCTTTGTTAGGGCAAGGGGATGTTGAATGGGGATGGTACAAGCAGGCAGGGGTAGTCTGCAGTCTCTGAGGTCTGTGTTTACGTGTTTTTCAGGATGACCCGGGCTGTGTTTTGCTGTGCCTGTGCAGAGGTCCATAGACCCAGGGTGCAGTAAGGGCTGTTGGGTGACAGTGGCCATCAAACCGTTAGATGTTGATGGGGGAGCCCATCTCAGCCCCATTCCTCTAAACCCCTTTGCTGATCTTTTTCATCAAATGCACAGGACTCTGAGCAGGAGGATGATAAACCTTCAAAACCTCATGTTTTCACCCAGGACCCAACCATGGTCCCTCAACCAGCCCTTTGCCCACTGTAAGGACTCCGCACCTGACTCAGTCCCTGGTGTTGTGCAGCCTGGTCAAACAAATAAGGCAAATGAAAATGCTCTTTATCTATCATTAACATGCTCCAAGGTTGCTCCTTACTCAGCCAGGGTCTGGTGCTGGGGTCTGCTATTCACTGTGTTGCACTAGATGTGTAGGAAGGCAGGCTGCACCCTGTGCTGGACTTGAGCTGGCTGCCTGTTATTTTTGGCACAGTTATTGCCATTTGCTAAGTGAAATGAGAAAGCTGTTGGCGAAGGTGCTGAAAGTGAAACAGATTCCTTCCCGTCTGATAATATTTCCTCAAATTCTTTCCTCTTCTTCTTCCATCCTCCCTGCTGCAATCTCCTCACCCTACAGTTTGGTATCCTATGACAGGAGGGAGATGGGATGATGTCCCCCTCTGAGCAAGGCTGCTAAATTTTTATGTGGCTGAATATACCATGGATTTGGTCTGGGCTGTTATCTATCTATCTATCTATCTATCTATCTATCTATCTATCTATCTATCTATTTATTTTCAGGGTGCATTGTCCCCCCTCATCTCCTATTAGTATGTCAGTGTATCTCATTTAGTATGGGTATGCTCACAAACAATTTGCAAAGGGTTAACATGCGACTGGCGGCACCAGGCAATTAGTAGTTTGGTTCTAAATGCTGCCCAAGTTCCCGTGGTGTTCCTCCTCAGCGAGCCACATGAAGCCAGAGCTGCTTTCATGACTGTAGCCTCTACTGGCTCTATACCATCAGGACCCATGCTCACTTCTCACTGTGTTACTGTCTCCAAATGGAATTTTAATGCATGTCCAGGGAAACAAACTTCAGGTTCCTGGGCTATTAAAAGCCTGGTTGGCTCTCTGAAGAGCCTGGTGCTTGGAGGGGCAGCATGGATGGCTCTGGTTTATGGGGTTTATCTCCACTCCAGGTCAGGGAGGAGGGTTGTGGTGGTTCTAATCAGGGCAAAACGTCCAAGACAGCATGGTTCCATCCCCCGCCTCGGCCGAGTGCGATGGGTCGATCTTCTGCAGCTGCAAAATCTTTCAGTGAGTGAAGCCAGGGCTCTCCAGGAGCTGCCATTTCCCTCTCTGCCGCAATGGGATCAAGATGTATAAACAGCCCCAGCCTCCCCCCGGGCCCTATCCCCCACCCCATCCCCCGCATGCTCGCACACAGACCCTGAATGCCTCGACAAGCTGGCCAGGTTGCCTTACCCATGGGAAAAATTCACATGCACTGAGGGCAGCTTAACAGCAAAAGACAGATTTTGTTTTCCTTTTGAAGGCGGCTGGGCTCTCTGGGCTGCAGCTGTCGGTTCCATGTACCTATCCCCAGCTCTCTGCCTGATCCTGTATCCCTTACCAGTAGTCTGACTGCATCAAAAATATTGATGCCATGAGGAAAGGGGGTGGAAATAAATTGTTCTGCTTTGTTTGTTGTTGTTTGGTTGGGCTTTTTTTCTTTTTTTTTCTTTTGTTGTTGTTGTTGGTTGGTTGGTTGTTGTTGCTGCTTGGTTGTTGTTGCTGTTGTTGTTTTTTTTTTCATAAAGCCTGTAGCATCTCCAGTCTCTCTGCAGGGATTACCCAGGGGCTTTGCCTCTCCAAGATGGGTCAATGCTTAATGAGTACACAGATCCCTTGAGCCTTTCTGGGTGAAACAGATAAATTTGTATGTGCATATACAAATGACGCTAAAGGAGAATCCCCAGTGACAGAAATGCCCAGTATCTGGCCAGCCCATTTCTGTGACTCAGTGTCATGTATCAACCTGCAAAAATACAGGAACTTATTGTTTGTAGGGTTCACCTCAGGGTGTGAAGCATTTCTTTCAATGGAAAAAAATAGTCCAGGCTGCTTCAGATAATGTATGGAAACAATAAATATAACTGTAGAACTGAGAAAAAAAAAAAAATATCAAAAAAAGCTGTGGAAGTGAGAAAGTGGCGGCGAGGAGGATGTGATGAGTTTCCCTGCGGGTTTCCGCTGTGTTCGAAGCCTGCATGAGCGAAGAGTGGAAATGGCACAGCAGCGAGCAGCCGAGTAGGTTCAGTTATCCATGTGCCTGCATCATCTGCTGGCTTTCTAAAAACAAATTTATGCCTCCTCAGTTTGAGACTGCAGCCTGTAGCTTCCAGCTTAGTGCTTTGGGTGCTTGGTTAATAGCTGTAAAGCAATCTTCCACGTGGGTTTCTTAGCTGAAGGTCGTCTTCACGGTGCAGGTAGGGAGGTGGGGGCATGATGGGTTGCTGAGCTGCGTAGCTGTGGGCAATACAGCAGACCCAGGACTGTGGAGTGTCCTCAGCATCATGGTATGAAGCCACAGCATCTCTCACAGTCATGGATGTGAGCCAGACAGGCTGGGGCAGCTACTGATCCGCACTTATGTTCTGGCAGTGGCAGGAATTAATGAAGTGACAATTCCACCACCTCTTGGTCCCTGGTGTTGACCTTGCCTTTGTGATGTGATGGAAGAAGCTGAGGTGGACTGTATGCAGCAGCTATCAGAGCATCCCACGAGTCAGGGACGTGTTGCTGGTGCTCACCCAAAAGCATAAGGCAGATGGGGCGTCTCTGTGGTCACAAGTTCCTACCCCATCACACTGTGCTGTAGCCTCTTTTGGGCCAGGCTTGGCCCCAGGCATGTCAGAGGACTGTGTAGCACCTCTTTCCCACCCCACAAATAGCCTAGATTGCCCAAGACCTGATTCACTTCACCACCAGATCCTATCTTTCCCTCCATGGGAAAGCTTTTAAACTTGCAAGGCACTTAGACCTGGATTATCTAGGCTCAGGCATTAGCTGCCTTTGTAGCTCGTCTGAGGCCATGCATCCAGGTGTAAGACAACAAGGGCTGTCCCAGTAAGGAACTTGGGTGGATGGGTGCATGAGTAGTCTGAGAAAGAGAGCAGACCTTGCAAATATATATGGTCAACAGAAGAGCATAAGAAACTAATATGGAGAAGGAGAGGAAAAGCAAAGAAGAGGAGTGGGGAAATAGCCCCCTGCTCTGCTGAGAAATAACTCATCTTAGATGCTTGCATTGAGACAGAGGTCTCTGATCAAAATGACATTTGGCCTCAACCAGTTAATGGGAGATCGCACAAAACTGCAGTAAGCTGTCTGCTTTGCTGACAGACATGATGCATCGTTCGTCTCAGAGCTGCTGAACTGATGTTGCTCTGAGCTGTCATCATCTGCCACAGCAACAGCATTTACATGAAAAGAAGGACCAACAGGACAAGGAAAGAAAGATTTCTGTCTTGTGAGCAGCCTGACATGGAGAAATCAGTCCTCCATGACTCCAGATATGAGCAGCTGAAGCTACTCGTGCCATCAGGAGGAGGACATCAATGAGCCTCACACAGTGAGGAAAGTGGACCCTCTCCTCCTGACCAGCAGGATGGTCATGAGGGCACATGTTTCCAGGTTGGCCTCAGGTCAAAAGCTTCTCAGGGCTGGTAAGAGTTGCATTGTCTTTGTAGCAGGGACACTGGGCTTCCCCCTCCCTCTTCAGCTGCAGAAGACTAGTGTTTGCACTAGTCTTCTAGTGCAAGGACGCTGAAGCTGATGAACCTGCTAGGTGCCCTTGGAGTGGGCCATAAAAAAAACCATCCAAGATCTGGCTGACCCCTCTTTCTGCAAAATCAAATTCTCCCAATGGGGAAGGAGAATCCTTCTGTAGCATGAGGACCAAAACTTGAGCTCATTGAGTTGGGAGAATGCCTCTGCCTTGCTTATCCCAGAGCAACATTGTCTTACTACAGCCACCACTGGGGCAGGTGGTGGGGAACATGGTTTGTGGATGATGTAATTGGTGGCTCTGGGGCTTGATAGGCACACTTTCCAACCCCACTGTCTTTGCTGCAGAAGTGTCCTCAGAGCTCAGCTAATGAAAATGTCACAGAACCATAGAATAGCTTAGGCTGGAAGGGACCTTAGAGACCATCTAACCCAACCTCAGCCCTGCCCTTGCTCTGGGGAGTGAAAACAAAAGCTGGAGCAGGGTACCTGGACTTGCCTTTAGTTATGGATTGCTCTTGGCTGCGGCAGATGTTACTGTCCATTACTGTAAAAAAAATAAAACTGCTTTTTTACTGGCAAAAAGGAGATTAAATCCATGAATCAAAAGTTCTCAAAAAATTTAATGGGCAATGCTTGCCAGTTCCAATGCAAATGTGATCTAAGACCAAATGGCCATTTGGGAAGGAAAAGGAAGATGTGCTGGCAGAGTAATCATTCTTAGACACTGCTAATGTGAGATCCTTGAAACAGGTAACTCGGAACTGTAATGTTCTGTTTTGCACTGATGGTTTGGGTTTTTTTTTGCCAGGGCTTTCTGAGGTCCACTAGCACCATGCTTGGCAAGGACTGTCTCTTTGTTGTACAGACTGGTTTGGTTATGTCAGCTGTGTGGTTTGATGGCTGCTAATAAGCACAGAGTTGCTGAAGAATTTCCCAAAGTCTTTGCTTTGCCGTCAAAATCTTCATCAGCAATTGGATTAGTTGTAGGGAATGAATAATTACAACACAAGATAGTATATTACGTTAAGACAAATTGTTGGGTTTTATTTATTCATATGGTCTCGGTCAGATCTTTACAGTATTTTTCTTTTGGAGGGAAATGCATTGTTACAATGGTAGGTACAATTAAGAGTACTAAAAAATGCTAAAGTGACTAGTGCCTAAAAATAAGGCAAATGAATTCTCTTTACCAAAACAAAATGGTTACTGTAGGTTATACTGACTCTGCATACCTTCCTCCCCAGATATCAGAGATAAAGTTTGTACTTTCTGGACTGCCAGAGAAGTGTATGACCAAGTTCCTTGCAAGGACTGCCTTGGCGTGGGAGGAAAAATTCAAGTGAAAAGCTCTGACAAGATGATTTGTCCACACTGTGCTTTCTGTCTCTGGCATCAAAAGTCCTGCAGATATTTCCCTAAATTAGATTAAGGCCTCCCAGGGTACACCAGAAGCCTGGAAATCCTTGGTTAAGGTTGCATCCAGCATCAAGAGACAAGACAGGCACAGAAGATGACTGGTGTTTTCTGCTTTCCTTATGTGCTATGAACTGTGAGGGAATATTACTTAAGCTTCATTATCTTGTGTCCTCCTAAGCTATTTTTGTCTGAGATATGACTAAACTGCTGCCTTGTGGCACAGGCTGGTGTGTCTGGGTGTGCAGAGGGATCATCACTTTAACCATCTCACACCTTGACTTCAGGCCCCATGAAGACCTGGCAGTGCAGAATGGCTCACTTGTGACTTGCTGCTGTCCATTGGGGGGACCCATGGATGTTAGAGGCTGAGCAATTTCACCATAGGTCGCTTTGCAAGTAGCCAGCAAATACAACAGTTAGGAGGCGTCTGCCCATGAGTTTGGTGTTGTTCAGCTGGAGCAATGGGCCAAGGCAGCACAGGATCCTCATTTCATTACTTAGCCTTTACCTGTTGGTGGGGCCAAGCTGACAGCTGCAAATATAAACTGTAGTACCGGGGCAGCAGGGTATGTGGATGGCTCTTGGGTCTGGGTTTGCAGCTCCGTCACTGAAGAACAGAGAGTCTGATCCCACCTCCTCTGTTTTTAATTAGTAGGGTAGCCAAATTGTGCCCTTATCTGACAGCACAAGAAATTATTACTTTAATAAATTCTGCTGCTGGTGGCACACACATTTGTTACCCACTGCCTCTCTCAGAGGAGCACTAGGGAGGATTAGCGTGTATTTAAGGGATGCTGTGTGTAATTACCTATGCACAGCTTTGCAAACCATTTGTTTCCGTTAGGTCCTCTCCCATTGTTTCTCTTGTGGGCATCTGGCTTTCTTTGTGCACCTCCCGTTTCCATATGGGCAGGAGCAGAAAGCGCTCGGGGCTCTCTGAGCTGCTGTGATGGACTGTCCCTGCCTGCTGGCAGAGGGGGATGTGTGAGGAAGGTGTTGTAGGCACGTCTGGTCTGTGTGTTGAGATGACACTGAATATCTCTTGGTGCTGTTGGTCCTGGATTAAAAAAAAAAAAAAAAAAAAAGTATTT
>JAAGNO010009512.1:15501-26113 GCA_033439905.1 Ceryle rudis | reverse complement strand
CCCCCGCCCCCCCCCCCCCCCCACCCTCTTCAAGGATTTCCCCAAAGACTCAATTGTCTCAGCTGGAACAATCTCCTTATAGTTAAATTTTTTTAGCAGCAATAGAAATATGATGGAGAAGGGAAGAAATCCACAGTTAGCATTGTGGATATCTTTTGCTGAGAGCAGATTATTTTGCCAATGGATGATCTTCTTCAGTTCCTGAATAATCCTTGTGCTATCTGCTCCCTCAGTCATGAACAACACCCCCGCCAAAGACAGGGCTCAGGCAAAGTATGTAGGACCTGATGTGCTCGGGGCTCTTCAGATACGTTCTTGTTTTGACCATGGCAGATAGTAGGTATATTCAAATCCTAGCAGCTGAGCTGCATGACTGCAACCTTCTCAGCGGACCTTTTGGACAACACCAGAAGGACGCCTCATGCAAACTGATCTGAATTGGTGGTTCAGGTTTTGCTTTACTCTCAATGTTTTTCTAGCAGCTTTTTTTTTTACAAGGCTTACCTAAAGGCCAGTCTGTGCAGAGAATCCTCAAAAAACCTTAAATTTCAGTCAGTCTCAGTATTTTCCATAAGCCAAGACATTAATTTCTCATAGCTGAGAGAGTCACCCAAGCCAGCTTGTTTATAAACGTATCTGCACATGCAAATGCCCTCTATAACAACTCAGAAACTGCACACGCAAGTCAGGCAGGGACGTTCTGTACCCGGCACACCAAACAGCTTGTCCTTAGCTTGCAGAAAGGGATTAAGATTTGCAAGACTTTCTGCTATTGCTTAAATCTGAAATGCTTCAGGAGGAGTCATGCAGAGCTGCCCAGCTTCCCCATGCCCTCCTGGAGTGGCTCCTTGCAGATTAGAAGGCACTTACTTATTGCAAAGCTCCATCTCTGTTACGATAATCTCTTGGACATGCCAAAAGACATCAGCTTTTGCAGATGACTTCTTCCCATCTTTTGGACAGTGACCAACACAGATGGCTGCAATTTCACCAACGTTCTTTGAAGAAAACTGAAATGTGTCTGTTGCTCCCCTAGAGGAAACGGGGAGGAGTTTCAGTTGGTATCTTGAAGGTTGGCAGTAACTTGTATCGTATGGACATTAAGTAATATGCACATGGCCATGGAAGACGGAAGATAAGCCTTCATTTAAAGTCATTTGGTTTAGCCTAAAATCACTCAGCACAAAGTATAATTTCCATATTTAAATTCTGTATTTTCTCTGATTAGGGTGACACTTTAAACTGTTGCCACTAGGACTTTCCAGGATAAACTTGAGCTGTTCCACATGCAAAATCAATTTGCTTCATTATAGATAAAGCTAAAGAATGACTAATTTCCCCTCTGGCACTTATTCATTCATACTTGACAGATACTGTATCTGTTACATATCTACCCACCATAGCTGCTTTAAATTTGCTAGTTCAGCCACCCTTCCTGAAGCTCAGCTTGAAAACAGTTTAGGGAACAACAGGTCTCTGTCAAACCCTTGGCTGGCTCCCTGTCATGTCCCTTGCATATCTGTTAGGTTTAGCTCCTTGGACTGATCCTTATTCCAGCCTGCTTCCAAGGATGGACTGTGACTAATGCTTTGCAGAATGGTGTCTTTAAGTCCACCATAGACACCATTAGCTTAAGGTCAGGAAGAATCTTTTATGTTCCACATGAAATCTCAGTCATTCATACTAGAGTCCACATCAACTGTAAGTTCACCTTCCTTTACAGAGCTGCAAGAAAAAAACTTTTCCTCTCTGCAAAGCAACAGAACATCAGCACTGTCCATGACTTTGAAGAGATTCCCATCTCCTGAGGGTGTGCCTTTAAAAAATAGTAGAAAGCCCATCACACATCTGGAGCACTCTGGACCCCCATGGAAAAAGGAGTCTGTGTTACTCAGATGCATCTGAGTTACCACGTTACTCAGATGCACCTCCAGCTCCTCTGTGAATGAGGCTGATACTCAACTTTCCTCACACAACAGTGATTTTCCATCCTTACCCCCCAGATTTGTCTGGAAAGTCATAGCTGAGCAGCTCTGACAACATTTAGCCTCCAACTATTTTTACTTTCTCTCTGATTTTCACTGCCAGTGAGATGCTGTAAAAGGAACTAAAACCACCTCCAGCTTCCTTCTGCTCCTCCCAACTCAAAAATACACAACCTCCTCAGGGGCTGGCCAGAAGCCTGTTTGTATGTACTAATACAAAAGGATGGATACACAGATACACATGCATCATCTCCATTTCCTTTTACCAAATGTCTTTTTCTTATCATTTTTAAACCTCCTCTGTGTTTGCTCATCAGAAATTAATTTTACATCCTTTTGTTATTCCAGGTGAGGGGCCATTTTGGAAGGGGGATGAGAAACAGCATGGCACAAACACAGGTCAGTAAACCACCCTGGAAAAGAGGTGGCATCAGTGGAAGACACACAGCTGGTGGGGAGTTCCTCTAGCCCACCATCCTGTCCCTTTACCTTTCAAACCTCCTTTTTTTGGAGGAGTTTTCCATAAGGAATTCTTTTGAGCGGCCCAGCTTTCCTTCTAAGATGATCCAGATGTTTTCCTTTGTTTCTGCATCCTCTCTGTCGCTTGTTACTGTGACAATCTCATAAGCTTTAAAGCATAATTAACACACACATTACACAGAAAAGGAAGAGCAGATGGCCAGAAAGATCTCTTCATTTGGCTGTCACTTTGCTTAAAATCTCTTTCCCTAATATTTATCACAGCACACAAGAAAGCGTTTGCAAAATAAGGATAGAACCACACTGAAATCTATGGGGCTTTTGACTTCTATGTGCTTTGGATTTCACGCGGGGGTAGAGTATGTGGAAAATAGGAGTATTGTTCAATCATCTATCAAGAGTAGAATGAGCTGCTCTTGAATAAGCTGTGTCCTGCTTAGCCTGCTGTGCTAAGTGCTCCCTTTTTAACACAGCCCACATCCTACAGAGTTCTTGTGCCACTGTTTCTAAGAGGGAGGGCATCATTGTACCCAACAGGACGTGCCTAGATGCTGTGGTGGCATCTAAGTGCCCAAAACGGCAATCACAGGGCTGATTTTTTTGCAGGGGCAGAGTGAAATCATGCTGAAGTAATGTGATTATTGACTCTCCAGGACTCTTCTGCAGAACAGCACTGTGGTGCAGAAGTTTTTGAGATGCACATTGCATATCATCAGTGCTGTTAAATAACTCTCGTTCGCTTGCTCACCACATTAAACATCACTGCAACTGCCTTGGGCTCAGTGGATTTACCAGAGCAGACCCAGGGCTATGGTGTGTTAAGCTCAGCTGTCATTTTCAGCTGGGATACTTCAGCTAGTAGCCCAGAACATGTTAAGGAGGAAGCTGGAGTGATGTTACTTCCAAAGCTTTAAGGATTGAACTTATTTTCCACCTCAAAGACTCAAGCCCATTATTCCTAATGAGACCATAACCATGTGTCTTTATGGCTTACTGCTGGATTGAACTGCTGCAGATGGGCTCCTCTTAGGTTTCAACCCAGAATGAGATCTTTTTCTTTCTCATAAATCTTGATTTGTTTCTTTCTTATCACAGCAACGCATTTTTGAAACGAAGAGTACCAACCCTTAGTGCCTACAAATACAAATGCTTTTTCCATGGGAACCTTTAGTGGAGCAGCTTTCAAGAGATGTCCTCTGAGGTCCCTCAGGAAATGCCACAAGTCAACTCTAAACTTACCAGTCCGTTCCTTCAGTTCCAGGATGTCATTATTGGCACAAGCCAGTTCCCTTATGAGCTGCCCATCATCTTCACCTTTAGCCAGCCAGCGATCACACTGGAAGCGAAATGTCTTGTCCATGGCAGAATCATTCACGTCAATATATTCCAAGTGCCAACCTGGTGCAATTCCTAGTAAAACAACAAAATGAAAAAGACTTGGATATTTTCATGTAGCTTGGGTAAGTAAGTGGGATATCTCTCCTTGGGTGGTAGAAATGATTGGTGTTTGCTTCAGATAATGTCACCTGTGAAGATGACCTCGTTTTGACATCAAAAGCGATGTCAACTTCTTCAAGATCATAATCTGAGCATCCTTATAGGGTCAGGCCATGCTTTTGAGGCTGTCACTGGCTTTTGACCAGATATAGGTGTTGGGACATGGTCCTAGACAAGCTGCACTTCAAGCTCTCTGGGCAAGAGACCATTGTTTGTCCTTGTCCAGCACTTTGCATGCAACAAGTCTTCCACAGTAGCAGTGACCAGTGAGATCCAGGGCTCATGTGCCCCCTGCCAATGTACCAACACAGGCACTGTCCCAGGAAGAAGCACTACTCTGGTTTAGGGACAACAAACCCTTACAAAGACCCAAGGATCAGGGCCCTGTAGAACTATTTGCCAGGACCAGAAGCGTGAAAACTCCTGGAAATCAGAGGGTTTGGGGGCACAACTTAACGGAGGAGCTTCTGTCACAGAAAATGCTGCTGATACTTCCTTCTGTTTTAAGGGAAATATCTTAAAGCCAAAAGAAAGATACAAGTCCATGTTCCACCTAACCCCCACCCCATCACCACACACAGCAATGTGTACATGGTTGGTGGTGGTTCCTTTCACCTTTTAGGAGTGCTAGTTGGCCACAAGCCATAGGGTTTAGTGTCTTTCTCCATTACCCCCAAACCCTTCATATTTGGATTTGAAGGTCAGAAAGCAAATTAGAGCTTGGTCCTTTGACCCTGCCAGCTAGCATGTGCAAGGGAATTACCCATGCTTCCCTGACTCTGCCAAGCAACCAGGGTGAATTCACTAATGGCATGACTGGGCATGAACATTGGACAGACTACAGTGATGGATGCTGCATCAGGGACCACCAAATCACATAACTTTTGCCTTGGGGCCTTCTGAGAAGCTATAGCTCCTTTTTAGCTTTTTATGTCTTTTTAAAAATTATTTTTTATTTTCCAGTGGAAAACCAAATTAAGAAAAGGGCATTTTCCTGATTTCTTTGTTGAAATAGAAGCAGCCTTTTTTGAGCTTGGGGTGACAGGAGGTTCTGACAGTTCTACTTACAAGTCCTGTTATTAGTCAGACAAAGAAAGGTTATGTTCATGATGAGAGATCTTTGCTGACTTATTATGTACATCCCAGAGACATTAAAGGGCTCTTGCTCTTACAAGAACTCGCTGCCATGTGCCTATTGCCTTAGTTTGCAAATATTAGTCTTCTTTAGCCCTGAAAAGAAAATTTAAGGCACCTTTCTGAGTCATGTCAACAAATCACCCTGCTGTTATGGGCTGCAATCCTCCACACCATATGTTGGCAGTTCTCTACCAGACTCACAGCCATTCCTGTTTTCTACTTTGGTTTCCTGACCCTTCTTCAAGCTAGGAACTTACCCACTACAAAACAAAGACCTCACCCAAAGATGACATTTGCCTCTTAAATTTCAGGGACACAGAACTGCAGATTCATTGTGGCTTGAAGGGACCTCTGGAGAAAGTCTAGTCCAACCCACTGCTCAGAGCAAACTCAGCTATAGCAGGTTGCTCAGGGTTGTGTCTAGTCAGCTTTTGAGTATGTCCAAGGATGGAGACTTCACAACCTCCGTGGGCAACTGTGTCACTGTTTGATTACCCATGCAGAGAGAAAAAGTTTTTTCTTAAGTTTAAATGGAATTTCCTGTGTTTCAGTTTGTGCCCATTGCCTCTTGTCCTGTCACTGGGCACTGGTGAGAAGAATATGGCACCACCTTTTTTTATCTCCACATCAGGTACTTGTACACAGTGACAAAATCCCACAATGCCTTGTCTTCTCCAAGTTGAACAGTCTCAGCTCTCCCAGCCTCTTCTCATACAACAGATGCTCCAGCTCCTTAATCATCTTTGTGGCCCTCCACTGGACTCTCTCCAGTATGTCCTCATCTCTCTTGAACTGGGAGGACAGTGCCATGTGAACAATGACAAGATCTGTTCAAATAGGGTCACCCAGACAGGGGAGTTGGATGCACCACCCAAACACGCAAGACCCCGTCCAGGGTCCAGCAGCAAGACAAAGGTACTAAGCAGGGTTATGGGGGTGGTCTTTCATGCAGTACCCTCACAGATGCTCATCAGTTTACTGCCTCCTGGGCAGATCTTATCAAGTTCCTCAGGGCTCCCACCACTCTCTCACTGGGGCAACTTGCTCTTTGGGGCTGTTTGGAAATATATTCTAAACATGTTGGCTCTGTCATGTGTTGTTGTTTTTGGCAGGCTCATTTCCATTTAAGTTCAGTGAGCATCTCTGCAGCATTTTCAGGAGCCTGCTTGGCTTCTAACAAAATTTTAGTTAAAACAGTACAGGATGAAAGAACGAAAACATCCTGTCTTTCTCCCTTGAGAAAGATCAATGACTGCAGACCAGGATAGAATAAACTGGTGATGTTAGTCCTCTTGCCAGCAGTGAACAGCATGACTGGGACAGGATCAATGCTAAGCGGCTGTATCAGAAAAGAGACTGGAGGAGATGCACACACTCTCTGCCCTCTTCTCCAGCCTGGTCCCAGCAGCTGCTCACCAGGAGAGCTGCAAAAAAACCCTGCTCTTTTATCACAGGGAGAGATGGGCCAGAACTGTCTTTCCATCACGTATTGGAGTTGAGGGCAAAGCAAGTACAAAGTGCAGCTTCTTTTGGTGTTTCCTGAAAAAAAAAAAAAAAAAAAAAGTATTTATCACCTCCGGGCTATTTAGAGAGCAAGCTCTGGGCTCTGTCAGGGGATCGACACTGAAAAGCAAATGCCAACAGAGTGTCCCTTACAGCACAAGGGTACCTCAAATCAAGGAGCTGGCTGGTCACTCTTAGCTGCTGTCCCAAAACATACTCCTGTCTGCTTTCAACAAAAAATATTTCTCTTCCATCACACTAGAAATGGTGTTTCCTTTTTCCTGTTTTCCTTCCTGACAGTTAACAACTTAAAGTAGGAGACCTGTAAGCTGTAGAAGTATCCTATATGCTTTTAATTTCTAAGAGAAATAATTCACCCCAGGTGAACGTTGTACTGACTATGTCAGAGCAGCACATCTTCCAACCCTGTCCGTGTCCCTGGTGCCAGGAGTGGTGTCACATCAAGGGCTCCACTGCTACGGCATTAACACCCCTTTAAAAGGTGATGTGGAAAAGGAAGGATTGGTTCACTGTTGAAGAAACTATTCTGCTTTAGCAGACAAAGTACTGTTTTTTCTCTTGTTTCAGAATGAGAAAATATACATTTATTTTCTTTTTTCATTTTTCTGGGGAAAAAAAAAAAAAAAATAAATAAAGGTGAGACTTCCCCTCCACTGAGCTGGCTCTGTGTGCTGAGGAGCACATCTGTGGAAGGAGAAAAAACTGCTTGCAGAACGACTTTTCAGGTCATGAAATCCTGGTTTCAGGATATTGCCCTGTTTACACCTTCTGTTCCTACGTGGCCTTTGCAGAGCAGTGGGCTCAGAGACATTACAGCACCTAGGAAAGAACAGGAAACTACACCCCACGCAGACATAACTCCAGAGACATCAAATCCTCCTTGCAAGCTGGTTTATGGAGTGGACAACAGTGACAGAGTGAGGTGGAGGAGCCAGAAAAGTGGTGTGGACATATCAGTGTGGATGGACTTTCCTAGGTCCTGTCCACTGCTCATACAACAGAAGCAACTGGAGCATATCCACAGCGATGCTTCATCAGCCTTTGACGTAGATACTGTTGGATGGTGGATCCCGATCCACTGTGAAAGCCACAGTTGCTCCTTAACTCAACTTCTGGTGCTTGCAGAAGAGCCAGAGCATATCTGTTATCCCACTGGCACCTTGACCAATAGTACCAGGAGAACAAGGGCTCAGAAACAAATCAACTGCACGAATGCCTTGGAGGAAGTGGTGGGCTTTTCTACAGTGACCCCAGTACAAACCATGACCACTACATTTACCTCCATTACTACTTTGGGGCAGAAGGGAAGAAACAGCACATATCTGAGCAGTTCCTGCTTCATTATGCAGGTCTCAGTCTTTAAATAGTTTGGCCACCACTGTGCCCTTTGTGGAAGATGCCCTATCACTCTAACGAGTGTTCAATGTTTGTAACAAAAGGTACTTCACTCTGGGACTGTTTTGCTGCCTTTGAAATCCCCGGCAACAAACCTGCTCTGATAAAAACCATGGCTGTGCCACGGAGGCTCCTTAATGGTCTGCAGCTGGAAGTGACATTTTCAATAGCGTGCAAAACATTTCAAATGTAATTAGAGGAGAAGAGCTTTGGGGAAAACAGAATGACTTTGCTTGCTTGACTCTGGCAGTGGTATAATTTAGTGTCATGTAGGGAAAAGTATTCTCTTCCCCTGGAGTCCTTATCCAAAAGAGCAGTTATTTGTCCCATTTATCCTCCTTTCTGAAAGGGCCTAAGCTGACAATGAGGTGATGCTGTGCAAGGAACCTCTGTGTACATCTGCAAGGTCTTCACAGGACCATCTTGCCTTTTTCCCAGGCATGATAAAAGTCTCTGCTGACAATGGACGGACAGGCTGGATTGTAAACTCTTTGTCACGCATTTCTGAAGTGATTAGAGCAATCCAGTCTGACTTTAGAAGTCGTAGATGTAACACAGATAATGACATTGCTGCTTCATTTAACTAAAGCGCCAACTTGCAGGACCAGAAGTTTCCTTTGCTCCTCTTGGGAACAGCCACCTCTTGTCCCAGCCTATATTCACCCCTAAAACATTAAGCTATTCTGATACATGCAGAAATATGGGAGAATGGGTGAAAAAATAGAGAATGAACCAAGTCTGATGTGTTCACCACTCACCAGGGACCTTTCTCGAGCAAATACTAACTATTCCTGGCAAAGCAAGAGCTGGTGGGATCAAATCTGTGCTGGCAGAACCACATCCAGGCTTGGATACACACATGCCCGTGGATGATAAACTGTCTCCACTCTTTGTATCTGTATTCATCAACTTCCCTCTCCATCCCTTGTCTATCTGTAGCAGATCTTCTTTGGTTTGGTTTTGAAAGCAGTTGATGCACAATCGAGGATAATAGTTGTCATTACTGGTGCTTATGTTCCCATAGCAGTAAAAGAAAAATCTGCTTGGGACATTGGCTGTTCAGGGGCCAGTGAAGAATTGCTGCTGCTGCCCAGCCATTCACAACCATCAACCAGTGCTGCTCAGCTCCCTAATTGCATTTTTTTTCTTTTTTCTTTTCACATTTTCTGAAACATAAAGTAATGACCATTGAAAAGACAGTTCATCAGCCTTGTGTTCTCTGACATTATTTATCCCCTGCGTGGTTAGATGAGCATCCATCCCTAAACCCCACCACATGAGACATCACCCAGAAAGTGGTGGTAGTCTTGGTAGCAGAGTCAGATCAGTAGAAATGGAGCGTTAATTGTGAGATGTTAAAATCATAGCATCTAGCTTTGCATCAGTACATCTCAAAACACTTCGAGAAGGTGAATAATTTTTATCCCTAATTTACATAATTGAAAACGAGGTACAAAGGATGTGATTTACGCAAGGTCATTCAGCAAGCCAGTGGCAGCATAAAAATAGACCCATTTTGTATATCTCTCCTTGAGGATCATGCTAGTTCACACCACAACATTTCTCATCAGAGCAGACAGGCAATGTAAAACCTCTCACAACCTTTGACAAAGTAAAAGCTTTACACTTGGGACAGTTTTAGAAAATAGGTCCCATGCTCCTCCTCCTCTGTTGTCTGTTCAGCTTGTTCAGTCCAGGATTTGACTCAGGTCAAAACGACCCATAAATTATTCTCAGACAAAAATAAAAAAAAAAAAAAAGAAGAGAGACATCTTAAAGATAAACACTCCTGTGCAAAAACACTTAACAGCTCAGAGTGAAGGTAAAACAGTTTCTCAGATGATAGTCTAGCAATTGAAGCGTATTGTGTGTTTCATTGAGGCACACTTGATGCAAAAGCATTTAACAAGGGTGCAGGATAATTTGTCCCCAAAGGAGGAAAGGAGGTTGTAGAAAAGAGAAGCTCTTAGAAAATTAATAATTCTACAGCTATATCTGGCCTTTACAGCTCTTCCCACTCTGTGGTGAAAGAAAGGTTCTGCAGTTACAGGAGACTGGGAGGGAAAGATGGCTGCACAAGGTCAACACCTTGAGTCAAGTTGGAGGCTTGTGGCCAGTGGCGTTCCCCAGGGATCAGTTTTGTTCAATATCTTCATCAGTGACCTGGATGAGGGGATACAGTATACCCTCAGCAAGTTCACTGATGATACAAAGCTGGGAGGGGTGGCTGACACACCAGAAGGCTGTGTTGCTATCCAGCATGATCTGGAGAGGCTGGAGAGCTGGGTGAAGGTGAACCTCACAAAGTTCAATAAGGGCAAGTGTAGAGTCCTGCATCTGGGGAGAAATAACACCAGGCACTGGTACAGGTTAGGGGTCACCCTGCTGGAAAGCAGCACCATGGAAAAAGACCTTGGAGTCCTAGCAGGTAGCAAGTTCTCCATGGGACAGCAATGTGCCCTTGCATCCAGAAAGGCCAATGGCATCCTGGGGTGCATTAAGAAAACTGTGTCCAGAAGGTGTAGGGAGGTTCTCCTCCCCCTCTACTCTGCCCTAGTGAGACCACACCTGGAATACTGTGTCCAGTTTTGGGC
>JAAGNO010009512.1:2289-15401 GCA_033439905.1 Ceryle rudis | reverse complement strand
CTTTTCTGTAGTGCCCAGTAATAGGGCAAGGAATAACAGGTATAAACTTGAGCACAGAAAGTTCCCCCTCAACATGAGGAGAAACTTCTTTACAGTGAGGGTGATAGAGCACTGGAACAGGCTGCCCACAGAGGCTGTGGAGTCTCCTTCTCGAGAGACTTTCAAGACCTGCCTGGATTTGTTCCTGTGTGGCCTGCCCCGGGTGTCCCTGCGTTGGCAGGGGGGTTGGACTCAACGATCTCCAGCGGTCCTTTCCAACCCCTAACATTCTATGATTCTATGAACACTAAAGTCTTCTTCTTCTCTTCAAGTTTGCTGTTTTGTTTGCCTACGTCTGTTGGTTTGTTTGGGGGTTTTTTTGTACTCTATGTCAGCTTTGAACTGTAAGATCTTTGCTGTGACTTCTGTTTGTGCTGTAATGCTCGTAGCAATTTGTGGTAGGACTGCTGAGGATTAAAAAAAAAACCAACCCTACCATTGAAGAGAGAGGAAGATGCATGGCAGATGAGATGGGCTCTGCAGGTAAGTGCTGGGGTATCCCAAGGACATGAGGCCAGATTTGGGCAATCTGAAGGACTAAGCAACCATGGTTACTCGCCTGCTACACAGGTCTTCAGCTTGCATGCCCATTTGTGCCTTGTCTAAGGTGTTTTCAATCTATCCAAAAAGATGCCGGAGTTGACATTGTCTTCCTCTGTACTAAGCCATCAGCAGAACAGGGGGGATGATGGAGTCTCCTGTCCTTGGGCAGTTTTATACATCTATTTGTCTTCCTCTCACTTTTTATTTAAAGCAGAAACTATTGAACAAATCTGCTTCATGGATCAACAAAGTTTATGAGGGAACAGTCAAACACTGAGAAGATGGCTTAGAAAAGCCCTTCTCAACTCGGGTTACCTGAACAAATCCTTACAAAGGGTTAAAAAGGCAAATCTTTATGTTTCTTTTAATAAGTTATGGCCTACAGGTGCTCCAAAGACTTGGAATCATGTCTGTGAATTGTAGAACCGTCTCTAGAAATCCATGTGGTGTGCGTTCAAGGCCTGGGCAATTTAAGATCTGATCCAAGATACTGCTCCGTAAAAAGGTATTTCTTCCAGGGTAAGAAAAGGAAAACCAAGGTTATCCTAACGTTTTTGAGTTAGGTCCAGCTCAAGAAAGAGGAATAATATATTTTTTTTCTTTGGAAGAGCCACCCACACCCAAAAGGAGTCACTGGGGCAGTTAGGCTATTTAAAACACAATTAGACAATGTCATAGCAGTTGGTGTAATTGAGAGGAGGGTCCTGTTGCAGCAAGTAAGAAGTTGGGCTGTATAACCTTGTTATTTACTTCTGTCTTTGCTCCTATAATAACACAGTCTGGTTTATCCATAATTAGACTCTTCCTGGCTCCCCTTGGCTGTTGGCAACTGAGATAATCAAGAATCTGAAATTAATGACTTTAGAAAGACTGCTTATCATCTGGGTTCAAATCTACTCAGGCAGAGGATCTAAATACAGAGTTGCCATATCTCCTTGTTGTGGGGAGAAAAAGGCAACCAAAAGAAACCAAAAAGGAAAAAAAAAAAATAATGATTTTTCTAGGTAAATAATTCCATTGCTGAGCTACTGAGAAACATTAAGTCATTCTTCCAGAATGGTGATTTAGTCCTTAAAGAAGAGAAAAAATTGAGGACTATATTTAGAAAGCCAGCATTTCTACAGACCTACAGATACTGATCTTGCATAAATGTAAAAGTAAATGAACTGAGATATGAGAAAATACATAGTGCCTATCTGGGATCAGGAGATGGGGAGTCTGGAAACGATTAAATTTGTTCAGGGAGTCTAAATATATTAGGTTCGAACATCAGTATCTCAAAGTAAGCAGGGGCAAGATAATAAGACATGGAGCAAAACTTAAAACTAAATTTCATTCACATCAATTCATTGTTACCAGACTCTCACTGGTGAGGTCTAAAAATAATTAAAAAAAAAAACCAAACAAACCAAAAAAACCCCATCAGGAACATGCTCCTTGCAATTGCAGTCACAAAGTCTTTAAACTGCCTGTTTTCAAATAAGCGCCAACTTCCTCCCTAATCAATTTTACTGAAGTCAGAGGCATTAGATGGGGGCTTCATTCCTTCTTTATATCTCATACACAGATGCCAATCAGCAGTTTTTGCGGGGAAAACGACATTTAAAAACATTAAAGTGGGACCATAAAACTGACATGCTTTTCCAGAGGAGGCAAATGCAATACTTGCGATTCAAAGACCTTCTGATAGTCTTTGCTATTGCAATTACTGTCTTTTCAGCTCAGAACACCCCACTGCAGTCAAATCTCAGTAACAGGATAAACAAAAGTGGGATGTGAACCGGGAGCAAAGACACTGCAGCAAAACTTCACTGATGGGGATGGATGCTGAGCTGGGACAAATCAGGTGCCTTGGGCAAGTCATCTGAATGTATTTTATCCTGAAATGGGGGCAGGTTGTTTGACTTTTTGCTGGGACCAAGTGATGTGAAAAAGAAGCCTTGTGAGGTTTAGTTCCTTTAAGTAAACTACAGATGTTAAAAGCACCTAACATGAGTCAAAACAGGCTGATGCTGTCATTGAGGCTGATTCTTGAGAAAATTAAGAAGAGAACAACCACATTCCAAGCATTCAGCACATGGGAAGCGATGGGGTAAGCCAACATAAGGCTGAGTCGTCCACAGGCCTTTGGCAGAGGAACATTTAGTCCAAAAAAAAAAGACAGAATGACCAGCATCTGATGCCTCAAAGTGATGGTAAAACAAGCACATTTTTATTTAATACTCAAAGTCCCCTAAGCATCTGACAAAAAGCATAGATGACCCTTGATTCCTGACCCCACTACTCGTCCAAAAAATTCTAACTAGTGGCATAGCTATTTTATGTAAATTATATATAAAGAGCAGGCATGTATGCAAAGGATAGCTATAGCCTGGGATCCCAACAGTAATAAATACTCTACCCACCCAACAAACTGTCATGCTGCATTGTGTGGAGTCTTAGATAGGATATGCCTTTCACATGACTAATGCAAGAACAATGAAGACAACATATGTTACGATTTAAACTGCATTTGTCCTTCTTTCTGGGTGGAAAAACAAGTACATTTTTGCTAAACAAAACCTGAGCCTGTTGTTTGTCCAAGGCTTAATGTTGCAGTCATCTAGGTCTGGCAAAAGCCCTGTTAACTATTAATTATAAATGGAAAATGGTGATATGAAGGAAATAAGGAAAGAGGCTATGATTTGGCAGCATGCATTTGTATTCATTAACATGAAGTATTTTTTCAGGTTCTGGACACATATTTAACTATTTTAGCTGACTTGTAGTGGCTCTCTGGGTACATGCTCTTAGCTCACAGCAAATTTATTTCCCTTTGCACTAGGCCAGAGCACACAGGTAGCAATTACCATAGCTCAGCTGCCATGTGGTAACCCTACCACTTGTATCAACAACGTCATCGGTGTCACGGAGAAGACAAATCGTGGTCATTTGTGCAAGAAGGAAAAGGCAGCAAAACCACCTCGATTAACAGGATTTGCTTGTGACACAGAGAGCAGACCTATAGGATTCATTGCCAGGGGATGCCATGGGTGCTAAATGTCTCCTGGAGAGGCTGGGCAAGCACATGAATGAGAAAATTCACTGAAAGTTACTTAACAGATGAAAATGATACCCATTTCAGGAGATGCCTGAGCTCTACATAGTAAGATGCAGAGGACTGGGGAGGGATTACACACACTGTCTCAGTTACCCCTCTTCCCTGGGTACCTAATGCTGCTGCTGTTGGAAAGAGTTGCTGGGCTCAACAGATTCTCAGTCTGACCCAGTTCTCATCCTCTTACATCCCAGCCTGTTCACGTGCCTGAGCCCTAAGGACCAGCTCTGAGCTGGCGGGTGTATTTCAGTCTGTTAGCATGTCCAGTCACCAGGGAGCCACAATGCCTCTTGAGGAAAATGTTCTTGTTGTAGACATCTTAGCTGTTAATATATTTAAAAATGAATCTGCAAGTCCATGCTGATTCCTTGCTGCTCTCAGAAGGACACCCAAAACACCCCTGCAATTGCAGCGATGCCTCTGTGCTGAGCTAAAACTCTAGTGGGTATTTTGAAAGCCCTTTCCATTTCTGCATCTAAACTGTAGATTTGAAGAATAAGTGTCTTGGCAACTAAAATCAGGTAAAAGCAGCTCATTTACTGCATTCAGCGCCAGCTGTATAACATGATCTTGCTAAGATTAATCAACTAAATCATTAGCTGTTGTGGGAGAGATAAATACAAGCCCAAAGCTTGCAGTGGCTGGGAATAAAGTATCACGTTGAGTGGATGGTTGTATTTCCCATATTTCACAACAGACAGAGGCCACAATAGGACTTTTTTACTCTTTGGGTTTTTAAAATAAAAATAAGGAAGTGAGCTTCCAGTTGGAAGGTCTGATCCGGGGGTCATGTCTTTTATTTATATCACATGAGAAGCAGCCTTCCCCATCTGCCACAGCTTGGAACAGTCAAGAAAGTGATGGCCAGGATGTGTCCATACTGACACATAGCCCCAGCCCAGCCACACCTACAACCAGGTAACAGCTGAGTAGTCCTGCTGCCATTTCTCCCAGGACTTCAATGAATGCTACTGCCCAAATAACGTTGTTAATACTGATCCAGGTGGGTCTATGTGAGCCACCAAGCTTCGCCTTTGGGCTCTAGCAAGAGCCTGCCATTAGCAAGCAAGTCATTGTTAATATAAGGTCATCTCTTCGACATGAAGTGTGAGTGATGCATTTGTTACAAGGTGCTGCTTGGTGCCTGAATAACAACACAAATAGTTAAGACAGCGGTACTGAGTGTTGCTCTGCTGTTTGTGAAACGAGTTAAGGTGTCCAGCAGCAGGGAAATGTCAGAATCTCTCTCAGCAGGGCACTGCATACTCACTGGCTGATGCAGTGATTTTAATAAAGACAGACACAGATACTTATTTCTATCTTCTAAAGCTCATTATGTTTTGCCAGGCCGCATTACCCTGTGTGTCGGTGTCAGGCTGACACCAACATGTAAATTGCTAGGAAATGCCACGCTGGCCTGTGAAAAAGGTATTGCATTAACAGAGTCAGGGTGTGGGGATAACAGGCAGGATGGTTTTGCTTTGGAGGAGCTATCATTACCTGTGCTGCAGCAGTGGCTGTAAGCTCAGAATGAAGCTGGAGACATATTAGAGCAGATACTATACCATCATGCAATGGGATGGTCTCCTGCATGAAGGGTTATGTCTAGACAGGCAACTGGGACATGGGATCCATGTAAATTATTCAAGTAAATCCTGAGATTACCAAGGCTGAGGCAGAGATGGGAACAGTGGTCTCAGCCTGCCCCATGTCCGCAGCACAGAATTTTTACCCTCACGTGAAAATGTTGTCCCAGCCTCTCCCACCCATCCCAACTCACTGCCCTAACCTTTGTTGTCGTGCCAGATCCGCACTTTGCAGAGATCTCCCAGGCTCAGCATGTCTGAGAAGTTGAATTCATCCATCTGGTTCCTTTCAAACTTGTTAGACTTGTTGGACTCCTTCAAAGCCAGGGTCCCGCTGTCCCCATTCTCCCCAAACAGGATCAAGGACACGTTGGCATCGGTGCCTGCTCCTGGCAGGAGAGAGCAAAGGACGTGGTCATGAGCCAGGCTGCCATGTAGGGCTGACACCCAGCCTCCAACTGCACAGAGGCAGGCTGGAAGGGCCTGCAGTAATACCAGCTTTCTCTGAGCACAGACAACAAATTTCTGTGAATCTGTGCAGGATCCTGCAAGAAGGACACTCCTTGTTGCTGACAAACCAGCCCCTTCCCACAGTCCCCCAGATACAGCTGGAACGTTTCACACTTGCATCAAGATATGGTGACCATGCTGATAGCAGTGCTAATAGGAAGCAGAAGTATCTGCTCCTGATGGAGCACTGTGCATCGCATCACTTTGCAGAGGTAGCTCACATTTCTCCAAGGTGGCTTGGGGTGAAAATTGACTTACCCAGCAACATCTAACTACCTATAACAGAGTATTAAAAAAGCTTTTAAGTTTTCTAGCTAGAAAGTATTAGTACACATTGTCCTGGGCTTCCCACGGAGCCACAGTCCTATTTCCACACTGTGGTCTCCTGCAGTCCCACAGCCTCCTCCTGTGTGTCCTATGGCACCAAGGACACTTCAGCTGGGCTCTGTCTCATACTGCTCTCTCTCTGTGGTATGGCATAGGGTTTTGAAAGCAAAGTGCAGATCATCAACCAAACCACTGCAGCATCTTGTGGCCCACTTTCCCCTCCCATGGGTCTTCCTTCTATATTCCTGCTTCTCCAGATATTGTCCATGCTGCATGTCATGGAAAAAGTCCCAGTTTCTCACACAACACTTTGCCCCACCAACTCCCATATCTTCTTAGGAACAGTTTCTAAGGTGATCTTTATTACCTCATATTGAATTTCATATACCCATTACTGTCCATGTTTTGCTGCAGAAAACACCTGTGCTGTCAATTTTCCTCACCTTTGGAGAGTACCAACACCTGCAGTGACCTTATGAAAATTTTAGCTGAAAGCATTACATTTTTACCTGGCACTATCTGTAATTTGACCAGAATTATTGCTTTTTATTTTTGATGCCATAATAATAAAAAGACAGCTTCATAGAAATGAATTTGATCCCATGCGGGCAGACATTCATTGTGTCAGAACAAAAGCCCTTAAATTTTGGAAAATGGAAATAAGATCATCAAACCCAAATCCATCTCACAAAGAAACTCAGCATCTGCTGCCCTCAGTTAGATAGCCCAGCTTTGAAAACTCTGCCTGCCTGCCAAGCCATTTCTTACACAAGAGTATCAAAAATCCACTTTGGAAACAGTTATTTCCCACAGCTCCCTTCACAACACAATACAGAGACAATGTTGGGGGGAATGAAAAGTTCTTGAGAAAGCTACCACTTCTTCAGGATAATTATCTGAATACTGAAATTAGGAAGAAATCACAACTCTTCTTATAGAAGGACTGAAAAAATGCCAGAAGAAAAGGGAAAAAAAAAAAAAAAAAAAAGAAGAAGAAGAGAAAGAGAAGACAGTCACACAGAGAAAAGGCAAAGCAGCATTTGGAGTCCATGTGAAAAATTGCCTATGTTAAATTGTGGCTACTTTTCAGCAGTTCCCTGGGAAGGACTTAAGAAGGAAGAGAAAGCATCAGGGATTCAGGCAGTTCATCTGGCAGTACCTTTTATAACCCTAAAGCTTGCTGAGGTGAGGAACAAAGCAAACTGAAGTCCATTTCCTTACAAAGAGCAGGCTCCCAATTAATGCAAGGTCTCAAAAAGCACAGAAACAACTGTTTATAAGCAAAACCTTCCCTGCAGGAAGAAGCTTATGAAGACCTCATGCCGTGACATTTCCCTCACAGGCAATTAGCAGGAAATGGGAAAGAAAAGAACAGAAATTGCTGAATCAATGCACATTTCACCTATTTGGGTCTCTGATTTTTTTGTTGTTGTTTTTGCTAATTCCAGGAAACTGTCAGGTATGTTTAGGAACGGTAGCCAACTGGACAAACGAAGGGGTGAAGGTACTGTGGTTGCACAGCCTTAGCTGGCAGGGAGTGCAGTAGCTCATGGGTCGATACTGGGGTCTGTAGCACTGAACTTCATCATCAACACCCTAAACAATGACAGAGTGCATCCTCAGCAGATTTCCAGATAACTTTAAATTTGAGGGAGGGCCTGACATGCTGAAGGTCAAAGTTCCAACCTGGATAGACCTTGAGAAACTTGAGGACTGGGCAAGCAGAGATCCCACAGTTTTCAGCAAGGAAAAATGCAAAGTTCTGTATCTGCAGTGGAATAAACCCTGCATGTGTACATGCTGGGGAGTTGAAGAAGACTCAAAGATTGTACCAGTAACATTCATATTCAGATTGAATCCGAGCTAAAAGCAGTTCCTCAGTGTTCAGTGCAAACTGCGTATTGGGCTACATCAGGAGGAGCATGGCCAGAAGATGAAGGGAAGATCTTATGTCCTTCATTCAGCACTGAGAAGTCCATACTTAGACCATGCTGCCAATCTGAATTCCTAAGTCTTTCTGAGACACTGAGGAGAGCTCAGGTGATTGCCAAGATGGACAGAAGTTGGGGCACATGCCTGTGGGGGAGAAGCCAAGGGAGATTAGCTGGGGCAGATGAACAAGGGTTTATTGACCACATGGAGGGACAGCGATAACAATGACAGGGTCATGAACCATGCAGATGTCAGACCATACTCCAAGAAGCCACTCCTACAAGTTGCTGGGGAGGACATCAGGATAAAAAATGTTTCTTAGGAAAATAGTAAATGTCTGGATCTGGTGCCTGGGGAGGTGGTGGCTTCACCATCCATGGAGGTGTCCAAGATTTGGCTGAGCATGCTCTTAGATACTCATACTAGTACTGTCAATAGCTCTTTGAGCAGGAAGATGGATAAAGTGACCTCCAGAGGTACCTTCCAACAATAGTGTCTATGATTTTATGATTCTTACTGAGCAGCTGCATCATTTTTAAATAAATGGTAAGTTTCTGGGGCCAAAGCATGTCCTTCTTTTGACTTAACAGAGACTTGGATAAGGCACTAGGAACTGACACCAGTTGTCCTAAATTATGTAATTTGTAGGCTGTAGCTGAGCTGACAACATACTAATTAGTCTCATAACAGCAGAGATAAAAACCTCCTGCTTCATTAATGCCTGGAAAATGAGAAAGCAGTATTTATTCTTTCTCTGTCTTTAGTGCATTACCATGTATATGATGCTTGTGTATAGAATATGGAAAGTCTGTGTAAATCAAAATTAACAGGGAAGGACATTTTTGTGCCACTGAAAGAGCCCTCAGGTGGTCCAGCTCTATTGCAGCTGTGTCTGTGGGTCACACCTTGAAGGAAATGAGAATGTGAGTTACTTCTCTTGTAAGATCGAAAGGAAGTCAAGATCTTGGTTTTAACCAAAGATTATCCATCTGACTTGGGATCTGTCGGCCATAACAACGTCTTCTCCTTTTATCTGTGTGTGCTCTAAGAGCTGTCATCTGAGGCACGTCTGGTGTCCTCCAGATTTTGCCTTTGAAAGTGAAGAGATCGACCTTTGCAAGAGAGGAGTCCTTCCCTGATGCAGCCTCTGTGTGCTACTTGATTATTGAAGCTGAACAACTCCTGGAAAACTTTACTTTGTGTAAAAAGTAAAAGAGGACCGTGGTTAAATATGTGCATACGGTGGAGACGAAATGGCTGATGCTTCATAGTTCACCGTAAGAAATTTTTTCATGGGATTAATTTTCCCTAACTTTAGCCATTTAGCCTAACTTAATTGTGCTGGCTCTGCCTGAATCTGATGAAGACAGATTGACAGACACCCTCCAGATCCAGACCACTGATTAAGACACTTCTCCCAGATGAATTGAGCAGAAACAGTCTAAACTGGAAGGAGTTAAGACCACAAGCATAATTTTTTTTTTTCTTTTGAGAGTGACAAATAGCTGGGATGATTCCTACCCTATATTTCTTTTTTCATTTGTTTCAGTGCCTCTGTTGCACTGGAAAGTTGAAAGCTATTACAGAGAAGAACTTTATACCTAGAAATAAACATGTCTGATTCTATTCACTGTGGAGAATTGCTGTCCCCAGACAATGTCAGTGTGGCAGGAGATGATATAGCATGTTTAAACTAACTGTCAAGGATAAAACGTCTGTTTTCCTGAATTGGTCCAACCAGGAGTAATTGTGGAATACATAATGATCAAAGAGGGGAGATGGTTCATGACTCGTACCCTCTTTAGATAAGCTGGATAAAGTTCAGCATTATGTCAGTGTGCTCTGTGATCTAATCATAAACAGGCTCTCTGAACCTCTCTGTAATCTGCTCATTCCTACTGGTTGTCGCTGTTCATAATGAAGTAAAATTTTTCATCATTAATACCTGTCATCCTTCATTCAATGGGAAGGGCAGATCTGTCTGCTGTTGCTGTCATCTTCTATTCTCCCCTTGTTTCTGTTTCCATCATCTTTGTGAGTTAGGGCTGGATTTCACAAAAAGGTCACAGAAAGATCTACCATTATACTAGATGGATTGCCAGATACATAAACAAATCTTCCTCTCACTTTTTTGGTTTGGTCTTTTTTTTTTTTTTTTCTGTATTTCACTACATGTTTTTTTCAGACAAGCAGCAGGCAGAGCAGATAGATAAAAAATGGTGAGGTGGCACGAAGACATTCTGCCAGGGGAATTTTGATATTCTCAGATCAAACCTCACAAGCTGCATAAATTACCACTTGTAAATCCAGGAGGGGGAAAAAAAAAATAAAGGAAAGGAAAGAAAAGAAAAGAAAAAAAAAATGAAAGAGAGGTAGAGATCAGGATGTGATTACATGCCCCCGTGTGGCAGAATCCCCTTTGAAGGTCAACCTTTCAAACAAGGTGTCTGTAAGATAAAGTCTAACTTGCCCCATTTTGGCAAGAGGCAGCTTGTATGTGGTCGCAGCTTTCATTCAGCAGCCTGACAGAAGTTCTCATGAAAAAAGGCAGTGATCCCAGGAAATGACACAGAAATCCCATTTCTTGGCTCCTGAAGCTCTACAGCTTTCTCTATTCTCTGTACCACCTCTTCTATCTGGTGTGCATTTAGGGATGGTTTTTCACAGCCTGAGATAAAAGGTCTCAAAATGCTTTAAAAAGGACGGTGAATTATTACTGTCTTCTTTAGGCAAAGCAGATAGTGCTGACTAAAAACCTGGAGCCCACCAGCTTTGACCATAAAGGTTTTTTCATCCTACGTGGATGGACCTGACTAAGAAGACAAAAGGGGCTCCTGACCATTGCAACACAGTCTGGCAATATCTTCTGTTAAGATGTCTTCAGAGGAAGCAGCAAGCAGTCAAATCTAGGTCTTGTGTCTAAATATTTTATGCCCAGAGCTCAGATGAGCGTGAATTGCATGGAGTAATACTGTCATGAAGAACAGGCAGCCAAAACGGTGGTGTTCCCACATAGCAGGGCTAAATTATGCCTTTTAAACATAATTATAAATTAAGCAGGAGATTTTTTCCATGGGTAAAAGTGAAACTTTGTACTAGAAAAGTCATAAAATAGCCACCATGGACGTACCTCCAACATCACTGGTTTTAACCTGAATAGTGTATGTCGTGTCCTCCATCATCTGCTCATCATTTATGACAGCTGGCATCTCACACAGAAGACTTCCCTTGGCATTTTTCAGCTTTGACAGCCATTCACCGTAAGTAAACGTGGCCACTTCTTGATTAGTCAGGTTCTTTAGGATGATCTGTGAAGAGCCACAATGAGGGAAAAAACTTCAGCTAAACTTCAGCTACCATTTGCATGCATAGTGTGATAGGGCATGGGTAGAGTTTGGTCATAGCTTCAAAAACTGTACCAAGTTCTTCTGGGCTAAGCAAAGCTCTCTCCTACGGACAATATTTGCTGTGGTGACTTGTCCTCAGAAACAGTCTTCATAATATTGGACCTTTTCACACATGGAGTAAAGCACAGGAAGAAATTTTCTCCTCTTAAGTAAGTTATGGACAAAGCTCATCTCTGAGAGAGTGAGACCTTTCCTGGAAGCCAGTATGGAATTCACTCCAAAGAAGAAGTAACAAAGAGTTTTTAAAAGCCCTCACTACCTCTCTTTAAAGTACACAGTATCATTCTCAGGCCTGCTTCCTCTGTGCAAACACACAGCAATCATTGCAGAGATACGCAAATCAACCCTAAACAAGTTAAAGCGATGCACAAGATAAAATTAGGCCAGCAAAACTCAATGTTTCACACACTTCTCCCTCGGGGAAAAGGTGACAGAACAAACAGCATGCAACAGATATTAGTCACACTGTCTAATGTGTCACGGGAAGGAGCTCAAATGCTGTGGTGTTAAGAACAGAAGAGGAATCTATTCAGAATGAGCCAGGGCGCTGCTCCAACAAATGCCTAATAATGTACCTACCTTTATGAGTCCAGTTCAGTGTGGGCCTGGTGGAGCATCAGTATGCCAGGAGAAAGGCACTACGGCAAAAACCCAGCAGTAAATTATCACTAAATCGGGGGAGTTGAAGGGAAGGGAGGAGGCAGAGCTGCAGATTACCATTTGTGTCAGCATCTAACACAGCTATAGACCATACTTGAGTGTAGCAGTGCATCAGCAAAAGATGTCTCACAAGGTATATCTCTGCAAAGGCCATGGAAATATGAGCCCAGACACAACAGGGAACTGTGACATGATATTAGGAAGAAATGAATCATGGACTCACGGAAAATGTTAACTAACTGCAACTAACAGTTAACTAACTGTTGGCCATGCCCGACTGAGTTTTGAAAATCTTTGAGAGTGAGGATTCCCCCAGCACTCTGGGTCCCCATCCCAGGGCTGCACTGCTCTCACTGGGAAGATTTTTTCCTTATATCTGATCAGGTTTCCTTGTTACATTGCCCCATGCCTTTTCACCTCTGAGAAGAGCCTGGATTCATGGTCTCTGTAACCTCCCTTTAAGCAGCAGAAGACTGCAGTTAGACTCCCCCTCAGCCTTTTCTTCTCAAGGCTTAGAATCTCCATTTACCACAGTCTTTCCTAAGATGCCATATGCTTCAGCCCCTTGACTATCTTGGTGACCTTCCGCTGCACTCTCATATATCAGCACAAGAAACTTTTAAAACTTATCTTGAGATAAAATGTGCTCAAATGCAGTCCTCAAACTGCATGTGTCCCAGTCTGTAGCCTCCTGTTGACCCCAAACAAGCTTTGCTGGAGCCTTTAGCAGATCAAAAGAAGAACATTGCTCCAGGTTATAAAAAAAAAAAGATTTTTAGGGGGGCCATAGCTACACCAAAGGTGAAGCAGCAGCCCTGCTCTTTGTGCATTGTACAGTTCCACAGGTAGGACGTTCATCTGGGTTTTTCTCTCTGCCTGATGTTAAACAGGGATCTATAACACAGCACCTTCATCCCAGAGGTACAGGATATTTTGGGCTGTTGAAGGTGTCCCACTTTTCTAAAAAGCTGCTTATTCACAGCAGGTGACACTATTACTTTGTAGTCAAAG
>JAAGNO010009511.1:0-20977 GCA_033439905.1 Ceryle rudis | reverse complement strand
TTTTCCCCCTTTTTTCTTTTTTTTTTTTTTTTTTTTTTTTTTCTCCTTAATGAATAACCCTGAAGATATCTGTGAAATAACTCCAAAATGAAATTATGATCTTAAACTATTTAGTTTGCCTTCTACTTCTAGATCACTTTTTATGAGCTGGTGGTGTTGAAGAAAATGAATGGATGGAACAGTTAGGGCAGGTAGGAAGTTCGCATTTCATGCCCTCCACTTGCCACAAGACACAAACAACATTGTGTCTCTGAAGTGACCTGGAATCACTGGAGCTGTGTGTCCTGAGGGACTCTGACGACCTCTGAAGGTAAAAAAAGAAGTGTTTGGTAACGTTCTTTCCTAACCGTCCATTGCCCTGGATCCTGATGGATAGTGTTGCCAGCCCTCTCCCCACATTTACACCTTCTTTTAGGCCTTCTCCCCATTCTCCTTTCCCAAAGAACAGTCAGTTTGCAAGCATGTTTGCCGACAAGATGCCAGCAAATACAACTTTCTTCTTTTGTGATGTCAAGTAAACAGAGTTTCTTAAATATAGTGGCCCACTGTTGGCTGAAGGGAGTGATCCCTTTAACAAGATAAAAATAGGCATATTTTTGTATTCCCTTCTGCCATGGTACAGTAATTTCCTAAAATGCTTATCAGTCTTACAGTTGGTTTTGTGGGTTTTGTTGCCAGAGTACTTGCTTTTGTGCCATTGTGTGGGTTTTTTTCAACTCTACCAAGTTGCCTTGTGGTTTTTTCCTGCTTCTATGAAGTGCATGCATCTAGTCATTCCTTTTGCTGCTAGTTTGGCCTTTGCCTTCTCTTTTATGAGCTATTGCTTTGAAATTTTTACATGTCTTATGTCTTTCAAAAATATGTAATATTATATATTTAAGTATAATATCCTCTGAAGCACTTTTACTTGAGTGCCTGATTATTGCTGCCTTGTGTTGTCATAAATTCACTGCATAGCTTAGTCACAGCCATAACTTGCTTGAAATAGCATCTCCTGCTAGAGTAAAATGTGCTGTCAGTGCCATATAAACAAACCTTTTGTAAAAACAATGAAGGATCTTGCTGACAGCCTATAAATGCAGAGTATTTCCGTTTACTATCAATCCTTGTCTTTACTATTACTGAAGATGACATTGACTATAATGTTATTTTTTTTGTAAGGAAGCTTATTCTAAGGCCTGTCCTACATATTGTTCTGCCTAAAACCTTTTGCAAAGTGTGGCTTTTCATGAACATGCAGTGTCTTTCTTCTGGTAACTATTCCTTGCTGACTATGCTTACTGCTCCCATTGAGCTCTGCCGGGGGCTGGAAGGATGGTTCTCTCTTTAACAGAGCAAAGGACACCTCGTTTAAGTGGGGGCGTGTCTACTGTAAATGAAGATGCATTGGAGATACACAATGAATGGGCATGGTAGTCAAGTCATCAACACTGTGGCAGGATGAACTTCTAGTTCAAAATTTGCCTAAAGTGTTGCAGAGTTCTTAGTATTTGCTTGTAAGTAGTTGCAGCGTTAGGGAGGACCACTGAGGGGACCTTTATTATAAGCAATTGAGGGTGTGCTCTTGTCCTGGTACTGTCTTGTCCTTGAAAATCCATGTGAGTTCTTTCTGGGACAAGTGCCACACAATGCCACCTGCTAGGTTTTGGGGACTGTAGCCACCTCCACTGCTTTCTACCTATACCTGGAGCCCTGCATTACAAGGAATGAACATCAGTAGATAGCCATATCCCTTTTACCAGGTGAACACTGCTTTTATTCACTGTTTGGTGTGTAACCCTTCATTTTGCTCGTGAACTTCTCTTGTTTGACAGCTGTCATCAACTCTGCCAAGTCCACTGTATGCCAATGCACAGAAGACTGGCTAGAAGTGCATGACTGTGTTTTAGTAATGCTTTGATATGGTCATTTCCAGCACCAGTGTTATGCACCTGGCAGCAGGGGTGTTGTATCTGAAAGTAAGATTTTTTTTTTTTTTTTTGCCAGTACTTTTATTAACGTATGTTAGGTAGAGAGTTGATAGGACTTTATTATTGTAACCTTTTATATTAAAAGGCAATGGCAGCAAACCAACGGCCCAGTAATGTCCTGCTTACATTCTTTTTCACCAGACACTACTCTGAGGATGGTTCTTGTGATTCCTCCTTTCAGAGAGAACCCTTTTTAAAGAGAGGAGTCTGTTGCAGCGGGTTCCTCTTGCAGTGAATGTGACTGCAATATAGTGGAAAATCCAGATCAGCCTGCTCACCAGCCTGTTCTGCTGCTTGCCCTGAGAGTAAGCTCCCAGATAATTTCCTCAGCTCTGAGCTCAGCTGGGCAGGAGCTGGGCAACACAGCTTTGGCCCTGGAAATGCCACTTGTCCTGTATGCTTTCTGACAAGTTTGTGAAGGGCAGGAGATCCCTGGTGAACTCAGTGGGCATGAACAGTGAGGACAGCTCTATACAACAACCTTCTCTCTCACCACTCTGCTCATCCAGTGTCCTGTGTACCTTGAGCTAGGTGCTGGGGTATTGAAGGAGAATGGAAGTAACTACCCAAGAATTAAACACCGTGCAAAGACTATCCTGTCAAGTCTGGACTTGATTCTATGTCGTCTAGATAAATAAGCCCAGATAAAATGTTTTCTCCCTCTCAATATTTGTGCTGGCATATAAAGGTTCACAGCTCGTGGATTATTAAAGTACAGTTGTGGTATGCAAACTTTGCAGTATTTTAAATGGATGCTGCTTTTCAAATCACCAAAAATCAATTCTCTTCTTGCTCATTGCGAAGGATGCGTTTGAAGGATCAATATTGCAGAGAGTGTGTCTTGTTTAATATGGAAATTAAGCATAGGGAATGATACGGGTACATATAATTTCTCCTCCCGAGCCCTGCTAGCCAGTTTCAACCAAATAGAGGAGCAGATGGGGGGGCGGGGAAGAAATAAGAATGGTATTGTTAGCAGCAAATATCAGTGCCTTTGAAACTCCCTGCTTTAATTTGCACCTTATTTCATAGTTCAGAATCAGGTTCTATCTTGTGAATGTTGTGTTTTAAGGCATTTGCTGTTTCCAGTTGCAGTTCATTCAGTTGCAAAGAAACTAGACCAAAATATTTTGATCAAAGCATGTGGGAGAAGGGAGGTAGAACAAGCAATAGACAAGAGCTGATTAGATAGTAGCTCATGTCACCAGACTAGCTGTAGCTGCTGAGTGAACTTCAATTGAATTTTTTTTTTTTTTTTTGGCAAGTGCATCAGGCCTGATTCATCATAATCCATAAATTTAATCAGGCACAGAAAACACACAAGAACAACAGGCATTTGAGAGTCCCCTGACATACTGCACTATCCACAAAACATTCCATGTATTAGCAATCAATTGCTCATTAAAGTCACAGCATTGTCATGAGCATAAGCATGTGTGGTATCTGTATTTTCCAATGGTTCCTTTGACCCTGAATTTACTCTATTTGTGAGCATGACCCTGCAAAGGAGGGCATAAATGACCCCTAATACAGGGAGCCAGAGCAAAGTTCTCATGCCAGCGCCTGAAGGCCTTTCAGTTTGGAACCTCTTGTCATCTTGTTTCCATGGAATAGGGCACCCCCCCTGCATTGTTTTAGTTTTTCAGAACTACCACTCGATGTATTGTGACATTATTGCAGCATTTATCATAATTTCCAGACTTGTCTTATGGTGCTTCCTTCGTGTTCTGTCTCTAGGGAAGCAGAGAAATGTATCTAGTCACTAAAGTCATTCTGGCACCTTGGCACGGCTGCCCTTTCTGGACAGCCTGGAAGAGGGTTTTTGTCATGCTTGTGGTTCTTATCTTTGCTGTAAACACAAGCTGTGAAAGCCGTATGAGATGGCAGGCTAAAAATAACTTCTACCCTTCGTAATCTCTTAAGGAAAGATAAGTCTTCTGCCTAGTGCTGTGGATGGTTTCTCTGTGGTTCCCTACAACCAGGATCACAAATGGCAGTGAGCTGTGCCATCTGTTCTGGCGACAGAGTTGCTGTTGCTCCGTCGGTTGCTGTCTGGTAGAGAGCGGTGTGGTTGGAGAAGGGTGATATCCATGCTTCCGTGCCTTGAACTTGCAGGTCCAGTGGGTGCTGACTAGTGCTGTGTGCTTGCTCAGTGTTCCTTTGATTCCAGCAAACTGGAAAAGGAGACATGCATATCCTGAGGGGACATTGCATAAGAGGAATGATGTCACAAGTTTGACACTGCTAGGATAACTTTGCATTTGCTGTCAGAGGAGTTACTCACTTGGCCCTCTCTTTCCTTACAGCAGCAAGGGCACAATGATGGATAACCGTTTTGCTACAGCGCTAGTAATTGCTTGTGTTCTCAGCCTCATCTCCACCATCTATATGGCAGCTTCCATTGGCACCGACTTTTGGTACGAATACCACACCCTGTCCCCAGCTGAGAATGTTAGTGAAGCTGGTAGGAGCATCTGGGAGGAATTTGTCAGCGAAGAGGCAGATGAGAAGACCTACACAGATGCGCTCTTCCGGTGCAACGGCACAGTTGGATTGTGGCGGAGGTGTATCACTGTACCCAAAAACTCTCACTGGTACAGCCCACCAGGTATCTCTGGAGCAATTAACACTTCCCTAGCTTGCCTGGGGTGGTATGTGCTAACTTTCTCAGAACATATTCATGACACTTTCTTCCTGCAGAAGGCTCACTTCTAGCTTGTGTGGTTGGGTTTTTTAATAAAGACAGCCTGAATTTTTAAAGAAGTGAAAGGCAAAATGGTCTGTGGTTGTTAGTGCAACAGACTCTGGATTTGACACATGATATTTGATCTAAATTTAGTCTGGTATAACTTGATTTTTCTTTTGCATCTGCTGTCCAGCTGGGGATGCAGTTACAGTTGCTCTGCCAGTCACTCTTTCTAGGAAAGGTCCTGGGATCCAGCAATGGAATAAAGATGCTACTTGATGAAGGGGGGCACTCAATCCTTTTAGCCTGTCATTCATTTTGCTTGCATGTCACACATGTCCCACTGTTGCATCAACACATTTTGGACTCCTTGTACCATAGTGCTGGATATAGATTCAGCTATTTGTTTTCTTTTTCACAATGATTGGAAGTTAAAAGATTGTGGTGAGAAATTACTTTAATTGCTTCAAAGTAGACTTTGGATACTTGTGTGTGTGAAGGCTTTCATTCTGAACTCTGTTAAAAAATGTACTTTTAAGCACTTTTTCTGGAGAAAAAAAATTACATGAAATACTTTTGTTTTTCTCTAATGAAAATACTTATTTTGGAAGACATTTAAACTGGCTCTACTCAATAGTAGTCTCAAAGTAAAAAAAAAATCTAACTGAGGCATAAAAGGGGAGAAGTTTAGTATAAAGAAGCAGGTATTTTCTGTTCTTTAAATATTCCTTTCTATGCCATTTTTGAATCAAATGTTTAGTATTATACTACATTCTGCACAGGGAGATATGCACAGATTAGTTTAAGGACTCAAGTACAGGAATATGTTACAACATAGTTTAAGCAGCATATGGCACATTTCTTTCCCAGTCTGTCAAGCCTGGCCCAGTTGTCTGTGGATAACCCAGGTAAGCTTGAAGATTCTGCATGTGTGAACGCTGTCCCTCACCGTAATAACGGTGTTATGCTAGCTGCATTATGGTAAAGCATCCTGCAGGTCTGTTTTGAGAGGTGATTTTTTTCTCTAAACCATTTTTTTCTCTATTTTTTTTTTTTTCTCTGAGGAGCTTTCCAACTTAAATGGTTGGCAAAGGAGGGCTTGAAGGGGAGGGATGGGAGGGAAACACCTAATCATGTTTTTTTTTTTTCTTTTTTTCCCCTCAGAAACCGATATGACTACAAACTGCATCAGTTTCTCCCTCTCTGATCAGTTTATGGAAAAGTACATAGAGCCTGGCAATCACAATAGTGGCACAGACTTGAATCGAACTTGTAAGCATCTTTCACTTCTGGCAAGTAAAACAAGTAGGATAATAAAAAAGACATGGCTTAAATACAGCAAGTAGTGAGGAAAGCATCTGTATCTTGCTCTGCATTTAGTGGGTTTTTACAGTAGCACAGGCAGTAGGTCAAAGTTTAAAAGGAAAACTTAGATCTGTTAGCAAACGTTTTGCACATGAATGCAGTATGGGAGCTTGGGAGTTAACAAATGAAGTTCTTATTTCAGTGTAGCCTTTGGTCCTTTTCAGCTATGAATGCAGAGTGTCTGATGAAGCAGAAGCAGTGTGGGTAGAGGGGAATATAAAATGGGAGAAGATAATTTGCTAGCACGTCTTCAACAAACTTGTCTTGTGTGTTTCTTTCACACGCAGATCTCTGGCGATTGCAGTTTCTCCTGCCTTTTGTCAGCCTTGGACTCATGTGCTTTGGTGCTCTGATTGGGCTCTGTGCTTGTGCCTGTCGCAGCCTTTACCCTGCCATTGCCACTGGAGTCCTCCATTTCCTAGCAGGTAGGTCTGCCGCCATCCACCACTTACCCTCCCTCCTCCAGGAGCTCGAGGTGACAGCCAGAGCACTTCAGCAGTGAGCTCATGGCGCTTTGCTGCTTCCTTTCCCAGGGCTTTGTACGCTGGGCCTGGTTGGCTGCTATGTAGCTGGGATTGAGCTGCTCCATAAGAAGCTGCCCCTGCCTGACGACGTGAGGGGTGAATTCGGCTGGTCCTTCTGCCTAGCGTGTGTCTCGGCACCTTTGCAGTTCATGGCAGCGGCTCTTTTCATCTGGGCGGCTCGCACCAACAGAAAGGAATTCACGCTCTTGAAAGCGTACCGTGTAGCGTGAGCGCTGCTGCCGAAACATTGGGTTTCCATGTTAGAGCCTCTTCTCCCCCTAACCCTTACTACTTTTCTCTTTTAGTTAGAATTTTACCTTCTACTGCGTGCTTCTTGCCAGTTGAGACAATTTAGCCTGCAGGCCCTGAAGACAAAGACCTCTGGGCTAAATGACTGAACTCTTGACAGAAGTCTGCAGAACTTGAACAAGTTTTTAAATCTTTTTTTTTTTTTAAGAAATATTATGATTATTTTTTAAGCTTCATTTGGTTGTTGACTACTTCCTTGGTTAGGTGTACATGACTGTTTCAAATTTTATTACCCTTTCAGCCTGGAGGAAATAGGAGTAGTGTTGTAGGTTGAAAGAGAGCTAAGAAAATAAAAGATGCAGGTAGGCAAGAGTGAGAATCTCGGTGCGTAAATAATAAATGATCAGGAGCTGTCTGCTGTGTGACCCAAGCAGGCAGTAGCTATGGAGAGCACCCAAGAGACATGGGGGAACTCGGTGTTATGGAAACAGTGCAGCTGAAGCAGTCTTGTAGCTTAGCTTTGGGTTCTTGTTCTCACTAGTTTGCTACCTTTTGTGGCTTCTGCCAAAACTGATGCGGGCAGAGCAGCCGGCTGTGGGAGTGCCTGCACAGCACCCCATCCCGAACGCTGACTCTGCACTCGCCCTTGCCAGGGAGTGTGATAAGTTGGCCCATGTGGAGCTTTGTGTTGCTCTAGCTGCACTGCTTCCAGGACCCAGGCTAGTTTGGTATCTACACTACATGTGATCGTGCACTCTAATCTTAACCTGTGGTGCATTTGCTTGCTGTGAAATAAGGCTTTCCTCTCTCTTGTGTTGGAAACGACCCTTCACAAGTGTTTTGGTTTTAATTTGGTTTAGTGGATGTGTGTATATGTATATATAAACAACTTTTTTTAAAGCTCACCTATTTATCCTATATAGCACACAAAAGGGTTTGGTTTTTTTTTAAAGGTGCTGCTCTTTTCCCATCTTACCCCAAACCTATTGTTTAAATGAAATAATAAATACAAAAGAGCTCAGAAATGTTTGGCATTGCATGAATCTGATGGGAGAGTAAAGGACTGGTCTGGAGTGAATTTTACATGGGGAAAGAAAAGCCAGTGTTTAGATTGTTCTGTGTCTTCAGGGACATGTCACCAGAAACAAAGATGTTTGGTTGGATTTCTTAAATTTGTGGGTTTAAATTACATTCCTGGGCTTCTGCAAACTTTAAATTTTCTCCTCATTGTTGCAGGGCACAACACCCCATATTTTTTCACAGCTTCTGCAGGTATTTCTTACAAATCACTGCAACTCTATCCAGACTGGGTGGCATGTCTTATGTAGAAAACAGTGTTCTAGGACTGAACTGAGGCCTTACTTCCCCTTGCTTCCTTAATTTATCCTTAATAGAAGAATTATGTCTTAGAAGAAATAAAACCTGGCAAAATAAGTCTGTGATGGCAAGGATTCTGTGAGATACAGTTGATGAGAATGACACACAAATAGGCATTTTTATCTCATGGCTGTGCTTTTTCTATTTTGTGTTGTGCTATTTTTTTCAGTAGGTTCTTCGACCCAGACTGTGTTGGATCAGCAGTCACCGGTTCCCTGAAGTTCAGGGATATCTGCTAGTATTAATTTTTTTTATTATTATTTTTTTATCACGTGTACAATAGGGATCAACCTACTTCTCCTTTTGTTATCATCACTGGAGACTTTACAAAATGACACAAGGATGATGATGAAAATCGGGATCACTGAAAAAGCAGCAGTGGGCCATTCAAGATCATCCTCTTGAGTAATTTTTCACCTTACCTCCTAAAACATTTTCTTTCTCTAGGCCAATTCTGATCCCACGAGAGGGGATGTGGTACTTTTGTGCAGTATGTGGGAGTAAATGAAAACCTGTGCTGCTGATATGTACTGACACGGTGCTTTTTCAGAGTAATTCGTTATCTCTGACTTAGGTAGATAAGCCTAACTGCTCAGCTTGTCCTGTGCCTCTTTTGTGAGAAATAATAGGGCACGCAAGCCTCAGCTCGGGTCAGAAGGACTGGTGGAAGGTACTGTTCTGCACTTTGAGAGGAAGTGCTGCTGGTTACTTTATCTAACATCATTCGATTGTTTTGGTTTGGTTATTTTTCAGTTTTTCAGGAGCTGGCAGAATAATATTGTTTGATTTTAATCTGAGCAATGGGAATCCTGTGCATGTGCTCTCTTGTACCAGACAGCTGTTTTTCTGAAATATAAATCTCAGCTTTCATATGCTAACATTCCTGCTTCTAAAAGAAGGATTGTTACGGAGAGGAAAAGGGAATGTTAGAGGTGCTGTCCATCCTTTCTTCATCATGTTAACTATCAGCAAAAACAAGGTTGCCTGCTTTTGTTTGTGCCTCAGACAGATGCTTCTGGTTTTCTCTGTTCTGAAGTGAAGAAAACAGGCTTTAATTGATCCTTGATATGAAGCGTTTTACTAAAATGAGGGTCACCTTTCAGGTTTGTTTGGGTTTGGTGTTTTTTCTTTACTCTTGTGTAAAGGTTTCTTCATCAGAATGGATTTCAGTGAGAGACATCTCTGGGGTGATGGATTTGCCTGTAGCTGTCTTGCTTTGTAACTCTGTGCTTTGCTCAAGGTGTAAAGGCAGCAAGAAAAGTTGGACTGCTGGCTTGGCTCCACTAAGTGTCATTGTAGGGCAGAAAACCAGAGTAGATGGTGAGAATAGCGCAATTCTGGAAAAGAGCTGATTAAGTGCACCAACAGGTACCGAGACAGATCTCGACGCAGAGCGTGCGGTACAGGCCCTTCGCACCGGCACATCCTCATGCCACATTCAGAGGTTGCCTGCATTCCAGAGAAGCCTGAGGCCTGTACGTATGGTGGTTGTCACCTATATGCAAATGCAGACACCCTTGATCAGAAAAAGCGAAGACTGCTCCAGCTTTGAGGAAAGTGGTGAGATCAAAGGTTGGTTTGTATTCCTCAGTATCTTGAACATGGGAGTTGTTTGCCGATACTGGTTCAGTGTTGGAGATAGAGAAGAGGCAGATACACACAGTGAGAAAAGAGGACAATACGCTGAAAACAGGAGAATCTTCAGTCGCATTTCCTTACTTCAGTAAAATAGTGATACATAGAGAGCAGACAAAAAAATTGCTTTGTTGTGTAAAGGGGACAGCTCACCAGCGACAAAAGGAATAATGTGTTGTGACTGCAAGTGATGGCAGAGTCTTGGACCCAAGGGGCCCTTCTAAATCTGTTGTCATGCCAGAAACTATGTGTGGTGGTCTAGTTTTCCTTCTGGGTTGCGTGCTGGCCAGGTGGTCCTTTCCTCATGGAAGGTGAAGTGTGTTTTGAGAAAGGTGCTCGGGTCTTCGTCTTTTTCTGTTCTTTCTCGCTTACGGTTGACACCAAGTTGTGTACCCTCTCGCAGTCTCTCTTTTGCAGTGCTGTCCTAGGTCTGTGATTCTAGGCAGTGACTTCTGGAAAGCTCTTTCCTGCTCGCTAGTGTTGCATGTACTGAGTCAGCACCTGCTATTCAAAGAGAAATTTTGAAAGGTCAACCGCTTGCCATCGTAGTATCTCGGGCTGATTGTCCACTTCTATCTGTGTTTATTTCCTGCTTGAGTAGATTGTGTATCTCAGCAGAGCGGGGATAACATCTTGAAGCTGCTTCTTTGTTTCGTTTCGTTTTGTTTTCATTTCCTCAGGAATAGGTAGAGTTTTGTGCTATAGAGCTTCTTTGTAACCTGGTTTCTAATCGGAAAGGATCCAAAGTTTGTGTGTCTACTACTAACTCTTCTATTGCTGTAGAATATTATTTTTGCTCTATATTTTTAAATGACAGTTTTCAAAACTGCAGAGTGCAGAGTGAAGCTGTTGTGGTTCAGATACACGACATACACAAAATTGCACTTAACAAGCACCTGCCTGATAGGTGCCAAACCTTTATACGAACTGATGACCGCGAAAAAAAAATCTGACAGCAGTAATGTATTGTACTCCTTTCTCTCTCTCTCTCTCCGCCCTTCTAAAATTACCGCTTTTAAAAATAACCATAGGAACAGTGTTTTCTCCATTGATCAGGTTAGAGCAATGAGTGTCAGATGTCTCTGTGCTCCATGCTTTCTATGTACAGACAAGGGTGAAGATGATAATTGATTCTTGCAGAGGATCCAGGCATCTCTCTAGCCTTGGATTTTCTGAGGTGGAAATTGCAAATTTTCATGAATATAGAAACATTTGTTTAATGAAAATTAATTATTGTTTGATCAGAACCCTCCTAAAAAAAATAGTTAGTGATTTTTTTATTTTTTAATAGCCTTGTTTCTTTTTCCAGCTTTCTCAAGTCCTTCATCGGCCTTTTGTAAAGTGTCTCTTACATTAAATGGTTTTAGAATAATATCTTTTTTTTTAGATTGATGTTTGTAAAGAAGGTAATGTACTATTGTATTTTGTATCCCTGTCTCAGAAGAGGAAACCCCTATGTATGTAACTTTTTAATGGACCTACCCATTACATGTGTAATTTGGGCTATTTCCCAATATCAGACATGAATATTTCTTAAAAATGTGGAGTACCTATTAAAAAAAAGTTTGATCCAAACATCTTTAATTACTTTTTTGAAATGCTATTAATGAGGAAATGTTTCCAGAGCACTTTGTTAGCAAGGACTCCTTCTATCCCATGGTATGACCTACCACATGTCTGGACGTTTACAATCAGTCCTTTTTCCATTCAGCTTCCACAGCTGAATGCATGTGAATATATTTTGCCACACATGAGCAAAATTGATCCGTGGGCTAAGGACCGTTCCCTGTTCTAATTTCACCTTTTATCATCTTCATTATGAAAGGTTACAATACCCCTGGTTTTAGAAAGGTGGAATAGTCTTCTGAAGAAGGAGCACATAGTCTCTGTGGAAGAGCCATCCTCTGTTAGCTGTTTGCAGGTGGAGGGAATGCAGTGCTCTGCCAGTGCCCCATCATGTTTCCATCGCCTTAAGCTCAGCAGCGGAGACTCATGTTAGCTCTAAGTGTTAGTATCGGGTCTCCTTCGCACTGTGTCACGCAATTGTGATTAGAGCCTCTCCCAGCAGCGTCCAGCCGTCGTGTGCCGTGAATACACTCACGGGCTGTGCTACCTCATCAGTACTGCACTGAATTATGGGGTTATTTCCTTCCTTTGAAGCCAAGTATAGCTTGTACCTTTAGCTAATTTGATTGTCTGGGAGATTCCCCTGCAGAGTCTGGTAGCTGACTCTCCTGGTTAAGTGACCACGGCAGTACATTTTTGTGTTAAATGGTTTCTATGTAAATTCACCGAGAAGCTTCTTTCAGAGGATTTGCCTCTGACCATGTAAAGAGTGGCAAAGCTGAACATCTGATATGTTTACACTGATGTTGATTTCATTGTTGATTTAGTCTACCAGGTAATTGCCAACTGATGTGTGTTTTGGAGCACTAGCTAGGTGAGGCCAGGAGCACTGGAGGGGCAGCACAACAGTGGTGGCTAATTTTCTGTGATGCTTCAGCTCTGCTAGAGCCTTTCTGCCTATGGGTGATACTGATAGCAGACGCTGGAGAGCTGGTTTCACAGCCTCTCTAAATCCTTCCTGGGTCTTGGCCCTGCACTGGACCATGCTCCTTTACCACTGTTGATTTCCCTAATTCAAACAAACTATTGTGTGGGTGATCTTGTGATCTCAGTGACTACTCATGTCATTTATCCAACCCTCATTAAACTGCTTTGGTTGAGAAAGGGGCGGGGTTCATCTTCACCAGAAATAAGCTCTGCTTTCTCAGAGCTTTCTGGGGCTGTTGCAGTAGTTCCCTCTACAAACAAATCCCTTTTGTCTTGCTCTCAAGTGACCCATTTAACTAGGAAGTGTTGATTTCCATATTGATTTTTGCTTCCACAGAAAACAGCAGCAACAGTGGTATAAAACCACAGCATCTGCCTGCTGCTACAACTGCTTGGATTTGCTAAAGGTCTTCAAGTTCTGGGAAGTGATTAAGTGTCCAGAAGTTATGAGGACACCACAAACGGTGCCAGCAGTGGGATGCTGCTAGCACAGTCACCCCTCTCCCCTGTGTTGATCTGAGAGGTGAGGCAGGAGGAGCTGGTTCGTGGGGCACAGGCTGCAGTGGGAAATGAGTAGTGAGTTGCACGTTCTGGAGCAACTTCACCATTCTTCTCGAGCCACTGCAGACCCCGCTCAGGAACAGCACTGGAACAACTGTATCAACCATGCGAGGGACAGCATGCACAATCACTCCAGGATTTCCACTGCAGGCCTAGGGTTGAAGAGGAGGCTGTGGCAGCCAAGGTTGTCCCCTATGGGGAGCACAAGGAAGTGTGTAGTGTATCGTTATGGAGAAAGGAAGTCAAACCTGTTCTGGAGCAGAGAGGTGTGTTTTACCTCCAGCCACCTTTGTGAGCTGACAAGAGTGTCATCACCTAGGCAATAGACTTGTTACTCCCCTGCTGTGTCTCCTTGCATCTTTCTCTTGGCTCTTGCACTGATACTCTCCTCTCTGTTCTCTCTATTCCATAGACTTTTTTACCACAATAAATAAACTAACTACTCGCCTTGGAGGCACATTGGGCCATACTCAGAAGACCTTAAGTCTGCCCACATCCCTGTTACACACCCAGCTGGGTGCGTCTGGAAGCGTAAAGCCAGCTAATTGGAAATTCTAGGCACATTGTTAGGACATGCAGCTGTGGCCATGAATGCCTTTAAAGCACTGGCACTCTTTTTAATGTGGCCTGGATGCTGTTGGCACTACTCTGCCAGGTGCTCGGTTTATGGTTTAAATTCTCTGCATCCAGTGTTTTCAGAATGAGAAATAACACAATTTGCAGTGAAAGATTTATATAGTACAGTTGGAGCTCTTGTTCCTGACAGCTGTCTGCTTCTGTTAGGCTCCCTACCGTAGGTCATCTTCACCACAGGAGATGCTAGTAGAGAGCTGAAGGCTTCTTGATATCTGGGCATTGTTCATGTTCAACAAGCTATCAAGGAAACAGGGATCGACTAATGGGGCAGTAAAGAAAACCCCTGTGGTGCCATCCCGCACAATGCAAACATTCTGGTCTATAGGTAAAGGAAGTTTGTGGGGAATATTTTCCCCCATTTTTTAGAGGCTGTATCATATATTCAGCTCAGGTTTTCCCTTTATTGCTGGTAATTCTTAGATAAATTGCTAGAATTTCTAGAAGTTATGGGAATCACCTTTGTCTTCTCACTGAAAAGGAAGATACTCAACAAAGATGTTACTGATTTAAAGCCCCCTGACCAAATGGAAAATCCTGATGTTTATTTGAAGCAGCAAGAAATAAATGGGACAAAGACAATCACTGATAGTGAACAGCAAGGAAGATAAATTTCAGACAAAGGTAATGTTTTCTGTAGGTTTCCTATTCTGGGATGTAGTAAGTTGGGAAATGCCTAACATGCAGGAAATAATTGTTCTTCCCTTGACCGTGTTCAGTCTTAGTTGATGTGTGTTGAAGCCGTAGATAGTTGGGGATATCCTTAGAGGAGTGAACAGCACCTCAGGAATGTTTAGAAACCATATCCTGCAAGATAGGGAGCAACGCAACCATTATAAAGAAGGGAGGACTCTTTGGGTGGGGCAAGTAATGGTTTCTACACAAGGACAGTGGCTGGTAGTTCTCCACATCTGCTCATGATAGGGTAAGAGGTAACCAGCTTAGTTTGTAGTAAAGGAGAGCTAAGATGGACAGGGAAAAAAAAATATTACACCCCCCCACCTATATTATTTGTAGCCCAGAACTGCTGTCTTTCAGACACTGATGAACTAGTTCAAATGGAGTGACATTAAAAATCTGTGATAAATGGGAGAATAAGGGCAGATGTTTGGTATGCAGTGAGACTTCTTTTTGATGTTTGTTATATTGAGTCAGGCAGAAATAAAAGTGATCAAAAGAAAGCATCAGAAATTAGAGATGGCAGAACTTGACAAAAGCAAGGTTTGGAAAATATGTCTGATCTGCCAATAATAAAATTTGATACTCCTGGCCTTACACGAAAGATGACAGCTTCTTATTAGTGATACATTAATATCTGTTCTGAGATAGTAATCTTCTTGATCTTGTTCAGACAGAAGTAACACCCACAGAAGTTTCCTGGAAACTTCTTTGAAATTTGCCTCTAAAAAATTAGGTTAGTTAAGCAAGATTTCTTCCTTGTTACTGATTCCTAAAAAATAATTATCTGTCAAATAGGAAATATTTGGTTTACATCACACTGTTCTTCTAACAATAGATTCTGCCCTATACACAATAGATTGTATCTTACCAGGAGTCCTTCATTCTTCAACTCCCCCTTTTCTCTTTGTTGTCTTATTTTTTGAGTAACGTTCTTTCTAACCAGCAACTGGCCTCTCTCAGATGAGTTCTTTGAAGCCTTTCAGCTCACTCTATTGAATGCAGCACAAGTCTTACAGTGACAAAAATTAGCAAACAAGAAGAGAACGTGAAAATCATGAGCAGTTAATCCCAGAGAGAGGAGAGCTGGGTCCAGCTAGAAATAATTGAATTTGAAGCGAGCATCTAGCACCACAGTGCTGCACTGGTGGGTACTTTATGTGCTCTGTGAGCATATGAAGCTGATCGAGTAGCTCTCATATCAAAAGTTCGAAGGAAATGCCGTGAGTCCAATTCTAGTGTGACCAAATCACACATTTAAGGGCTTTAAATAAAAAGAAATAATATTTTAGTGTTAGGTGTTAATTTTGTTACAAAATCTTGTCCCAAGTCTTACAGAAAAATAAGGGGAAACTTCAGGACTTTGTTGCTTACCTAGAGTCAGTGCTATAGGAAATTTGTTTTGAAACCAGTTGTGGTTTTCAGCTTATGGGGTTTGTTTTGTTTTGAGGTAAATAAAACCTTAGTACATGATTCTCTCATAGAAAATACTGGTGAAGGGAAAGTGTCAGCCAGCTGAACGTTTTGAATCCTTACCTTTTTTTCACAAGGCACCCTGCCATTAGCTTGTTAGTATCAGGCTCCCAGTTAAAGCTCTACATGCTCGTACTGAGATACTTGAGCAAATAGCACAAGTGAGCTTTGAATATACAAGGAAAAACATGCACAAGTACAGAGCTACAGTTATGGGCAAAAACTGAGGCTTGACACCCTTTCTCTGCAATCCTACATGTAGGTAGTAAGAAATGCAAATTCAGAAACCTTCTTTTCCTAGCCAAATACAGTAATTGTAGCCAGAAAAGGTATGCAAATTAAAGGAAAAGTTTTTCTTTCTTTAAAGGAAGTAAGCAGTGACTCAAACAAGATTGTGGTCAATATCTGGCATTAACACTGCAGATAAGCAAAAATTAGTTCAGTAGTAGTCTCAGAACTGCCTCCTGTACAAACAGCAAACAAAGCACCAAACATGCAATTTGGCAGTGGCTGAATGTGTGAGGACGTGCTCAGCACTGTGCGAGAAAGGATAGCAAATTTGCCAAGACAAATTTAAACTAGACATTTTCCTAACTACCAGTCTGCCAGGAAAAGCCAAACTGCAATACCAAGGAAAAGTATAAAGGTTAAAATATCAAGAAATACAGAGATTACCAATAAATATGTTTTGATTAATGGATCTTTATGGATGGATTATTTACAGTTAAACTACAAAACAAGTGGCAAATGATGCCTCAGTAGATCTACAACCAAAAGAAGTGCTACTGGAAGAGCATGCGTGTGATTTTGGCTTTTCTGTAGCAAAGCTGCCCAAAAAAAATTGTTTTGGAAAAAAAACCCCAAGTAACATACTCGGAGTAAGTTACTCCAAGAAGCAGACTACTTGTGTTACTCAGTCCTGTAGAGCTTTATAGAATACTTATTGAAAAAAAAAACCCAATAATTTGTATTTCTGAAGTCATGGAAGAAATCAAGCAAATAGACAGAATCCTTGTCCTGAACTTCATAGAGCCAGGTAGCCAGCTCTGATAGTCGTAGAAAACTCGGCCAAGATGCGTGTTTGCCTAGGCCCAAACAATTTAAACAAAACATGCTAAAGAGTTGACTGTCAGATGCATGCAACAAAATAAATATAATCTGATTTGGGGAAACGCCATGATACTCTTACAAGCTGGTGCCAAGTGCTTCCTCACCATATTAACACCACTAGTAACAGGACAGATGGGTTGAAAATTCCCCTGAGGACCTGATTTACGGAATATATGAAGCCACAGCTTCATATATAACAGCACAGTGGCTGTTATATTAAAATGTCATCAACCGAAAGTTCGTATGACTGTGAGGACAACCAGTTGAGTGATTCTTGTGTCTCCTAGAAGAAGGCAACAAAGAAAAACTAAAATGTTTGAGGAATAAGTGCAACATCATACATAGCAGACCTGCTCATCACCAGGCTCTATGACACAAGTCTGGAAAAGTAGTCACAAAAACCCCACACATCTGTAGCTCTTGCCATATTGCAGTATGCTGCCTGCCAAGCAGGGGAATATGAGAACTGAACAAATCTATGTTCTCAGTCCAATAGAAGTAGGAGTGCGTATCAAGCGAGCCACCTGTGAGCTGATTTCCAGGCATAAATTGTGAGTAGGCAAAGAAGTGGTATGAGCTTACCAGTGTCCATGCTTGTTCTTGTGACTGGAGAAAAAAGACACTTCATCTTCTCATGTGTCCCAAACTATCACTAGGGATTGAACATCCAATGTATTATCGCCTATGAAGATGCTGAAACCTTCAACAAATCATGTCCGAGAGTTCAGGAGCTGATTCCAGCACATATCAGAGCTGTTCAGAACACAAGGAATGTCTTCAGGCAGAGATGGATGCTGCTTACTGTGCAAATATGACTGCTGATGTCCAATGGGATATATGCACAGGGACAGGATGCCAAAAGAGGCATTGAAAATATACAACTTCCAAATGTACAAGGGAGCGAAGGGGGAAGGATGAGTGCCTTAATGTGAGAAAATGCACTGATGTTGAACATAGCCGTTTTAACTAGGGCTGTACAGCATTGGCCTACTTTTTGCTGCCCAGCCCAAAGGCCAAACAACCTACAGGATCTTACCCACTGCTTTATCATTGCAGATCTTTTTCCTGCTAACTATACAAGTATTGTGACTGTAGGCAGTTTCTTGGTGTGCTGGGAACTGGGTGAACTCCTGAACTCCCAAGTGGTGACTGGCATCCATGAAGTAATAAGGCATTTCAGCAGGCACAGCCTGCTATCTCATTCCACCACGACACAAATAACAACATTCTAATGATAAATTAGCACTTAAAATTATAATTACACTGTCTGTGTCCTTCAGTATAGTCTCAAGCTTACTATAAGTACTAGAACTGGTATGAGAAATAAGGAGAGACAGGTAAAGGATGAAATTTCCTATACTTGTAAGCAAAAGACTGTATGAAATCATAACCAAAATGCCTCATCAGGATTATTTGCTCAACATAAAAGAGGCAGTTTTACTGGAACCTGGAGACCTCTATGGGACTGGGAGCTTCCCACAGTGGCAGTTACTCTCTGTGGCTTGAGGGCTGTTGGTTGCAGGAGGCACTAAGCTGTTCAGCATTCAGACCACAGCAGCATCCAGCCCTCACGTAACCTGTCCCTGGGTAGGCTCAAAGGTGCAGGCTTTGATTAGATAAATCCTTGTCCTGTAAGGGAGAAAAGGACTGGCACTGGGACCGCAAATGTGGTAATTGACCCACTACAAGCACAAAGCCTGAAGATGAGATGTAAGACATGCAGCATGCCCTCAGCTAGGGGCTGGTCAGACAAGGGAGAAACACAAACCAGCTAGGTGACCACAACAAACATCTCAGAGCATTCTTTTTCCAGCAGAACAAACTGCAGAGCCATCTCCTTTCTTGTTCCTGAAAGGTGGAGCTCTTTTCACTGCCCTGATGTTTTTTCCTTTTTTATCCAAACCTTTTAATATACAAAGTATGAAACAGAAGACAGCAATTTCCACAGCAGTGAAAAGATGATGAGTCATGAAACAAAACCAAGGCAGCAATGGCAAATAGGAGCATTGGTGCAGGGAGTGTATAGGTGAGAGGTTCTGAAGGGCCCATCGAAGGATATTGTGTGTAAGTTACAGTATTGGAATTTGGGCTTGATAATTCAGATTGTAATTGGGGAAATAGTAAAGAAGAGTTTCCCAATAGGGTTCTTCAGTCAGTGTAAGCTTAATTGTATGTCTCTGTGTGGGTTAACAAAACCCTGGTCTGACAAACAGCAGAGGGATTCTGGGAACACTTACAAACTTGCTCTATGCAGCACTGGTTGATATCAAGAGAGCACCTAAACCCGTGATCTCCAGTGACCCTCCACAGCAGTAACCTTGAGCCCATAGACAGCCCTCAACAGGGCCACAGGAAAGCAGATCGTGAATCAACCTAGCTTGATTTCGTATCTCCTGTAGGAGTTGAAACATCATCTAAAATTTAGCCCATTATTGGCTCGCTATATGCTCAGATATCAAATGTAAAAGACACCAGTCTGTATCCTGGCTGCACGCTAATAAAACAATCTGGATAACGGAGTGGGGGTAGTGTAACACATATCCTCTTTTCTTCAGGCAGTCTCTAATTGCCTGTCTTCTTAAAAGTGCTCCATGATCTAGACGGGACTGACTGCTGTTATGAATAGAGGTCTTAAATAAAAAAGCACTTTTCTGTCTCTGTTGGTACCTGAGGCTTGAGACAGTACCAGGGTGAGTCTTCAAGCTATTTATGATGTTGTAGGTCAGGAAAAATGGTGGAAGGAGAGAGGTGTGAGTTGGCAAGTGCAGAAGCAGGAAAACTTTTAGCAACTGAAAAAGAAAAAAGGAAAATGAAGCCTGCACAATGGGGAAATTAAAAGCTAAAGCAGACAGCATTTGGAGGAGATGACTCAGTGTACAGCAGACTACATAGGCAGCACTGGAATATTCTGGTAATATATCCTCTCTTTTAAGTGGGAAATGTCATCAGGGCTCTAAAACAAGAACCAACTGTCTAAGGGTGCTCAACTGATAATGTATGCCTGTTTGCACCCATCCTTTGCATTGCCACAGGCACTGCTCAACTCGGGTCTGAGGAGATGTTCTTCTCCATGGTGTGTACCATGGCAATGCCCTCAGGTGGTGATGGCAGCATGCTTCACCTTGCCAGGGCATGCTGCCTTTCATATGTCCTGGCTACCTGTGGCCAAGGGACATTACAGTTTTGAAAACCTTTTTGGAGCCATGGCCTCATTGCCCTGACAGATGCACTAGGTTACATAATGTCCACCAAAGCCCAATGGTTTCTGAAGGGCAAGAGCCTCTTCGTTCCCAAGGGAGCCTGTAGGGCAGAATGACTGCTTCCTCTGCAGCAAAAGGGGAGTTACAGGTATACCAGACTAGGAGATGAATACTGCTGAAGAGCGTAATAGATACTGCATCTAACACTTGGGATAGCAAGACCATTAAAGTCAGAAAATCTTTGACACTTCCAGTGATGAGAGAAGGCAGCAGCTGGGCCAGTCCCCCACCCCAGTGACTGCACTCCCTCACAACCTCACTCTACGCAATGAGACAGCAGGATGACAACAAGGGGACACCTGCACCCCATCTCCCTTCCACAGGGTGTGTCCCCTCTGCCTTCCTGCCTTGAAGAGGGGATACATTAAGGGATGCAGCTCTGGGGTTCATGTCTTCTGAATAGAGCTTGAGGGGCAACAGATCTTCACTAGGGCTGGAGACAGCCACGATGGGGGAAAGGAGCCTGCTGAGGTTGTCTAGCTATTCCCTAGCGTGCAGCCCACAATGTATTTGCCCCGCATCCAGCAATGCTAATAAGGAAGAAGCTATTGTTCCCTTGGCATCTCACATCACCCCATGCTTCAACTACCCATCATTTTCTTTATCCCAAGCACAGGACTCATGTCATCTCTGCCTGCCTGCCTTCCAGTAGCATTATATGCGTAGGCCATGAGGCCCACCTCTTCATGGGAGGAGTTCAAACAAGTGTGCAGAAGGGGTACATTCCATGTAGAAAAGACTTCTAAGAGGAAGGTCCCCCCAGTCACTATTCAGAAATGGCATCATCAGGATGAGACCTGGGGCTCAGCAGCAGTGAAGCTCAAGGAGATACATACTGGACACCCTCAAAACAGGAGCCACTGGAAAAAAAATCACAAACCCAACTTTTCTTTTGGGGCTGAG